>OVAF01000151.1:0-64013 GCA_900406245.1 Odontarrhena argentea | reverse complement strand
AAATCCTTGTTTTACAATGGTATCTCTAAATGATGGCAGTGTTCATAAATATCCCATTTTTTTCCTATCAAGAATAATGGAAGTAATTAGGCAGAGAAAACAATATATAGAAATAAAAAATCAAAGTTTATTTTGCAAAGATTCTCGTTCAAAGACAAGAAGTGGGGGTCTCAAACAAAACATGAACGAGAGGACAAAAGATTCCACATGAGTGGGGATCTAATTGACCCCTAAAACATGGGAAAGGCAATAAAAGTAGAGACGTCTTCTAATTGGAGTTTGTCACGTGACGGAATCTATTGGAATCCACAACATAAGTCACTAGCTGTAACTCTCTCTCTCCGTCTTTTTCTATACACGAAGTCATGAAGTAGAGAAAATCTCGGAGATTCCATCCAAAGTACTTGTGGTAAGAAACGTGAGTGGCCACCAATAAATTTAATTATATTTAGACACAAATCGTGCGGTTAATAACAATTGCTGAATACATTGGATCCTTTGCTAATTGCTAGTTAAAGGTGCATCCCACTACTGACTTTAATTTACAACTCAGCTCCACTTATAGAATATACAAATTTGATTATGTTTTGGGAATATGACCCAACTTGACTAGACCAGACCAAAAACTCCTGTCAACATTTGTCTATATCAGGTTCATTTTTTAACACTGTGTCCAGTATACTTCTACTGCCAAAACTACTTATTTTATGACAGTGAATAAAAGATATACATGTATGTAACATCATATCTTATAAAAAGATATATTCACAAATTTGTCCTAACGAAAAACGGATGTTTATGTGATTTTCCTTTTTTCTGGTTTTGTATGGAATATTGTTCTCATGATATACGGAGCAAACTGTTAATTTATGTAATACTATTTGATAAAACGTTGGTCTTGCTCTCTAAATTAAAAAATGGTTAATATGTATATATATTATTTGACACCAAACTATTTAAAAAATTTGTATGATTAAATCATTTGACTCCTAAATCGTAAATGTTTATGACCTCATTAATCTCAAGTCCAGTCCAGCATGATATTATTATAGTAATGAAATATTAAATTTAATGATGAAACAACAAATATATGGTATATATTTATGCACAACTCCCAAAAACTAAGAAATATATTATTATTGTGTCAAACAAAACAAAATATTGAGAAATTCCGAAGGTTAAAATCATTTCGGTGACATTATGTTTAGGGATAATTTGTTGAATAACGAAGAAAAACAAAACTAAAAAAAACCAAAAAAATCTTCGATCTAATGGTGGGGATTTTATCACATATGAGAAGTTTGGTTATAAAGTGAAATTTAGTTTTTTTTTATTGGTTACTTTTGCTAATTTCACTTATAATTACCTACGTTTATTTAATTTATAAAATATCCTTTTTTTAACTAATTTCTTTCGAATATTCTAGACAGTGGTGAAGCCAAGATTTTTGTTCACGGTGGTCAATATACCCCATGATTGTGAATTACTTCCGCCACTGATTTTAGATGTAGTAGTAAATACTTATACAGTACCAAACGATCGAGAAGGGTTGCTAATTGCAAAAAATAGCACTATGTCTACCAATTAAGAAACATTATTATGTTTCCAAAGGAGGTTTGCTTGTATAGGTTCAATGCATATATGAGAGGACAAATATGTGTTGGTGTACAGCATAAAAAATGAATTTCTATGAATATATATCCGATTACATCTCACTGATGCATAAAAATTACGTTAGATTAATAATAGAAAGCAAAAATGTTGTGATAAACCTGTCGAGTTGGACCCAAAATATATATTCAAAACGATAGACATTACACATAATATCAAGCTATGATCGATCAGTATTGACGTCAATGAGCTTGAATTGACGATTAACATACGGAAACACGGGGGAGAAAGAAAGGACTTAATTTGTTTAAACGAATAAAAGAAACATACGCCAACTTGGAGCTAGCTAGGTTTAATTTCATTTCTTTCACAACTTGTAAGAATTTGTTATTTGGTTTGTAACAGTTTTTTTATTAAAAAGTAACCCCATGTTCTGCTGCATGGTAGAATAAAACAAATAAGATAACAAGATTATAAAAATAAAAAACTCAATAACTGATGTATTCAAGCTGTCTCCATGCATGTTATAGAACTGAAATGTGGCATTCATTATAGTTAACAATCGCAAGTTCCGAGGATTCTTTTGTTTTGGTCTGAGATATATATTTCAGTTACAACCAAATTGTGGTATATTATATACACCACTCCTATTATGATTGGTAATTTAAAATGGTTTTTCAAAAGGTTTAACATTAAAGTAAAAAGGGAAATATGTACCAAAAATATTTGAAAAGGCACAAAATTTCGGAAGACATTATTATTATTTTCGATACGTATACTTTAAAATAAAAATCACATGGGGGTAATTACAAAATATTCCCTTTAATTAATTGACAATTAAAACTAAATTAAATGAAATAATAAGGAAGCAGCCGACCCCACTTCCTATAATGTGGGACCGCCCTAGCTCTGAAGTGGCTATATAAAGGACCCCAAAGCGACTCTTCTCTTCTCTCCATCATTCTCGCTTCAATCAAAACTAAAGGTCCAAACTTTGAGAGACATTTAAAACATACAGAGAGAGAATGGTTGGCTGGGCAATCGCAGTTCACGGTGGTGCCGGAGTCGATCCTAATCTCCCCGCCGAGAGACAAGAACAGGCCAAAGAGCTTTTGACTCGTTGTCTTAACCTCGGCATCATTGCTTTACGTTCTAATGTCTCCGCCATTGACGTTGTTGAGCTCGTCGTACGTCTCATAATTAATCGTTTTTTATTTGCTTATTCTTTTACGGTTTTTGATGATTATTATTGTTTTGATGATGTGATACAGATTAGAGAATTGGAGACGGATCCTCTGTTTAATTCAGGACGTGGATCTGCTTTGACGGAGAAAGGGACGGTGGAGATGGAAGCTAGCATTATGGACGGTACCAAGAGACGATGCGGTGCCGTTTCGGGGATTACCACCGTGAAGAATCCGATCTCTCTCGCTCGTCTCGTTATGGACAAATCTCCCCACTCTTACCTTGCTTTCTCTGGCGCTGAGGATTTCGCCCGCAAACAGGTATTCAATGACTCTTTTACCCTTCCACTTTTTATTCTTAACCACTCGGTTTGAATTTTCGCTGAACCGAAATTAATTGGTTTTTTACCTTTTTTGAAAAAGGGAGTTGATATTGTGGACAACGAGTACTTTGTCACGGACGACAACGTGGGTATGCTTAAGTTGGCCAAGGAAGCTAACTCCATCTTGGTATACCATTTGACTGACTCTCAGCCGTCCATTTATTCATCGCACGTTTCTTTTCTACCTTTTTCTTGCTTTTTTTTACCGTATGCTCACTTTTTCTTGTTTTCTTTTGTTTTTCTACAGTTTGATTACCGGATTCCGCCGATGGGATGTGCCGGAGCCGCTGCAACTGACAGTCCTATCCAGATGAATGGTCTTCCCATCAGCATTTACGCACCGGAGACAGTCGGCTGTGTCGTGGTGGACGGTGAAGGACGGTGTGCCGCTGGGACTTCAACCGGTGGTTTGATGAACAAAATGATGGGCAGGATCGGTGACTCACCACTCATAGGAGCCGGGACGTATGCGTCTGAGCTTTGTGGTGTTTCCTGTACCGGAGAAGGAGAAGCCATCATCAGGGCGACACTAGCTCGTGATGTGTCGGCTGTTATGGAGTATAAAGGACTTAATCTCCAAGACGCGGTTGATTATGTTATTAAACATCGACTAGACGAAGGCTTCGCTGGACTCATCGCTGTGTCGAATAAAGGAGAGGTGGTTTGTGGCTTTAACTCTAATGGGATGTTCAGGGGATGTGCAACAGAGGATGGGTTCATGGAGGTTGCTATTTGGGAGTGAAGAGAGCTTGGAATTATTTCTTAAGAAGATGTCTTAGTGTTTGATTAGTGTGGTCTTAATCAGTCCTCACTCTTATTGATTTGGTCATTCAATATAAATCTGTAGTAGTAATTTTAGATGTTTGATTACTTTTCAGTTTAGTATTGATGTGTAAGTTTATTGTGGTATTGATTTGTTGTTTCCTATTTAAGATTTCTTGATGCGTCTCTGATTCATGATGGGTATCAGGGTATCTATGGTTCATCTCTCTACTTGTCGAATGAATCTGACGGACCTGTCACAAAATAGCAACAACAAGTGTAGTAATTGCTGAAATTATAGCAGAAAGTAGAAACTAACATAGAGATATGTAATTTCTAACCTCTTGGGAATTCTTTCTTGATTAAATTCTGGAGGCAATCTCTGAAAGTTTCAAGCACTGCCTTTTCCTGCTTTACGTAATTGTCTGGTTCATGGGCACACTGAGAATCCTCCGCTTCATTGTACTGAGTATCTATCAGTTCAATCAATCTTCCACAAGATTGTATTTCCTTTTCCATATTATGGCTCTCAGACGCACTCGGTTTGTCTTCCTTATCAACAGGCTTTATACATATCCCATTTTGGTCGTCTAAGCCTGATTGCAGCTGTAAGACTGGGGTGTTGCCTGCTTTTTACTCGCAAGATTTTCAAGAAAGTTTGCTGATGAAATCAACAGAATGGCAGATCAAATAATGTTATGGGGATTTTAAAATACCGCTGCTACCTGCATTGGCTGTCGCTGATTCAGATGCTTTTACGAGAAGTGAGGTTAGATCTTTCGAGTCCGAAAGAGCTGTGGTGGTATATCCCAACTGCGACCTTTTCTTTCTGGTGTTACAAGAAATCCAGTTAAACCTACCTGGATATAAGGTGAAGAAAGAGGAAGTATCTTTTCAGAAATGAAAAAACCGAACCTGTAAGGAAGCTTTGGAGAGTGAGACATAGGGGAACACAGAGCATTTTGAATGGAATCGTCAGGTACCGAACTTAAAGGAGCTGGACAAGAATTCAACTGCTATCCCGGACAGAGATTAAAGGAGTTGTTAATGAATATAAAACCTACAATTGCATATTTGTTCAGAAGCAAGTAGTATTGTTTACTTACCTCAAGTTGCCCTTTGTATGTTTTCCTCTGATATACCTGTGGAGAACTGTGAGCAGACAATCCTCCTAGAGAAGGGTTATTCACACAACCAGCAGCATTGTGACTGTTAAAGCCAACATTGTCTCTGTTGGGAGAACTGATTCCTAGAGCATTGCCATTGTAACTGTTCTCGGGCTTCTCACAACTTTTGTTGTTGTTTAGTCCCCAGGAAAAACCACTATCCTGGATCACTTCACTGACATTCTCGCAATTGATGCATTGGCAGTTATCCGAGCACCGGACATTAGCCTGAAAGCATTCACAGTACTTCTTCAAGCACTTTATTCTTTTGCATTTGCATCCCCTCGAACGCAATCCAGGTTTAGGAACAGGTACAGCCTCACACTACAATACAAGCACATATCATTCCACATACTTACAACTCAGAAAACATGTGAGACCGTTCAGTCTTTTCAACATAAATAACAGTTCTTGCTTCAATCTCACAAACCGACATGTATGAAGGACATACCCGCTTGTCAATTGGGTTGCTGGGAGGCTTTCTTTCTATAGCGTTTGGATATCGATCTGATACATTCATAAAAGCTGCTTCCTTGACGTCGCAGTGCCAAGAGTTGTTATGGCAATCAGCACAATCACAGTCATCACAGAAGACTCCTGATGCTAAGCAGTCACAGTCCCTAATAACCAATAATGCATCATCTCAACCTTTAAGTTCTTCGACAAATATGCTATAATCTGAACTAAATTCTACAGTATATGAGCTAAGAGAACTCTCTCAGCTTGCTCTATTTCTCTATCGGCCTTAACACAATACAAATTCCTGAAATTAATCAGCTTACAACCTCAAGCATTTGGACTGCTTGCAGCGACATCCTTTTTGCTTCCTCGAAGTGACATCTTCCTGATCTTGCTTATCCATTGTTCCTGAAGGCTCTCTTAGAAACCAATCCAGATAGCAAAACAATTTAGCACAAGATTCTGAATCTTTACACATAGTGAGCTCTAGCATCTCTTCTGAAACGAAATTACTCAAACGAAACGAATCTGAAACCAAAAACAGAAAGAAATTGGAACATTACCGAGAAATCGGAGGAAAAAGAGGAAGTTCTCTGATCGACGATTTCAGAACAGCGGGAGATAACTCTAGCTTAGTAAAAACGAGCTCCCTAGGGTTCTTCTCCGCCGCGATCGAATCGGAAGCTTCTTTACCTATCATTTCGATTCATCCACATAGTCGATCGAGTTAGTTATCCCCTCGATTCGAGCATGAACGGTGAGAAATTCTCAGAAAATCGTCGATTCGTAGATCAGATCCAAAACTGCATAGAGAATCGACATTGTTGATAGATTTCAGAAAGAAATAGATTACTGGATCGTGATCGGGACTATGATTGTACCTCGAATTTTCGCCAGCATCTAGGGTTTGTTACGGTTTTCTGAGAAGGGAGAGACGAGAGAGTACGAAATTTCGAAATGGAGAGAGAGTGTGATCTTGGAGGGAAGGGAGCAGGAAAATATTTTTATTGCTTTAATTAAATATATACGGCCGTTGGAATTAATATTTAATTTCGTGATCATAGAGTTCGATTGGGGACTAGGTTCTTTAATTAATGTAATTAATACACTTAATTAAAGTTTGGTCAAATATTAGTCTTTTTCTGAAAATAGTCTTCCATTTCTCGGGATGTTACGAATGATATACTCCATCAAAAATATATTTTTAAAATATACTTTTACGACAAAATATATTTCAAATTATATTCCCTATATCTTTCAAATACATTCTCCATCAAAAGTATATTTTCGTAATCAAATGAGCTATTAAAAATTTGGGGATTCTTAATTTCATTCTTCATTATTATATATTTCTTAATTACTTTCGGATAGGGTCTAATATAATTAATTACAGAACTTAATTGCATGTCGACATTAAACTTAAAATTCCTCTCAATGCATGTCTGTACTGTTAACCTAAAGTATCACAATTGTTGTTAAGATCAACGGTCAGGATCGCACACAACGGAGATCAAAAGTCTGATGGTCTTATTCAAATTGAATTTTATTACCTAATAAATGAAGCATAAATGAAAGGCCAAGTGGCAGAGTGCTTAACCACTAATCAGTAATTTACAGAAAAACCCCAATAAAACTGCTTAACCACTCCGATTCGCATTTCTCTTCCTTAATAAAACCACATGATCGCTCGTCACTATTTTCATTTTACAGAATTACACACGTGGCAGAATTCTCTCTGCACAAACACACTTTTGTAGTAATCGCGTCTGGCAAAACGCTCCTCAAATCGCTGATTCATTGATCCACGAAGGCTACCTAATTTGACTGTGCTACTGCTCCTACGCAAAAAGACGACACCTTTTTTTTTTGGATTTCAATCCAAATTTTAACGAACCAAACATTACTGCGAACCTAAATATGACCACCACATTAAAGAGTTTCAACTACTTCTTCTTACATAACAACCATCGACTCCATTATCACACAGTTTTGTCTTGCCGAGTTCCTCGTTCTCAACCAGCTACCTCTTCGTTTTCGCCGTCTGGGTTTCGATTCTTCCAACATAATCATCGATTTTGTAAGCTTTTTTTGGTTTGGATTCGCTTTGTGCATGTTACGTGTTCGATGAAATGTCTTAATGATTCTTCTTTTCGGTAATTTAACGTTGATTGATGATTGGTTTGATCCGGCGAATATTTTATTTTAATTGGAAAATTCAGTCTTTCTCTTTATTTGTTTGGATCTGTCGTCCCTTTTTAAAAAAAACTAATTTGCGTGTGTTGATTAGTCTTAGTTTAATCTATGTGATATTCGTAGTGGCTGCTCAAATCTGAGATGATCTGTGTTTATGAATGTTGCAGCTTCACAGCCTGGATCACTTATGGAAGTGTTTAAAGCAGTTTTTTCAGAAGGGTCTAATTCGTGTGATCGGATAGCTATTAAAGCAGATGGGAAGAGTTACTCTTATGGCCAGCTCACATCATCTGCTTTGGAAATATCTAAATCATTCTGCCAGGTTGATGCTACAAATGTATGGTTGATTGGTTTGAAGCTTATTACAATCGTTTTTTTTTTTTTGCTTGAGAAAGCAGCTAACAGGTTTCTGGTTATTGACTATTTCTCAGGAAGGTGAGACTAGAAAGTATGAAGGGTTTGGTAGTCTTCAAGGAGCTAGAGTTGGAATTGTGGCAAAACCTTCAGCTGAGTTTGTCGCAGGAGTCTTGGGGACATGGTTTAGCGGTGGAGTAGCGGTTCCACTTGCACTCAGCTATCCAGAGACTGAACTCTTACACGTCATGAATGATTCGGTATGAAATTTATTTGCTTTCCTATTTTCCTGTGCGTAAATTTCAGTACTTACTTTGTTTGAATTTATGTTCTCAGAATTATGGCCAGAAAAAATCTTCAGAAAATTGTTTGTATAGTTAATAATTCGTGTGATCACTTGTAGGAGACTTGATCTGGGTTTGTGTTCTTGAAATTTGATCCTTATTTCTAGTTCTTGATTTTACTACCATCAGTTTTTCTCTGACATTCAAGCTTAGCAAAATGAGTGTGCTATCAACTCTGTAATAGGAATTATCATAATTTTCTTGTTCTATAATCATCCTTCTTTGGTTTCTAGGATGTATCTTTGTTACTGAGTACAGAGGACTACAGTGAAACTATGAAACCTATCGCAGCAAAGAGTGACGCGCGATTCCTTCTGATTCCCACCGTTGTAAACTCAACTTTGGAAACTGTTACTAGCAATCAGTTTCAGGACGACATTACTGAAGCCGAAAAAAAGGTTCTAGGTAAGATTTTGAATATGCTTGAAATGATGAAGTCATTTTTAAGGCTGCTCTATTGTTTATCTGCCACCATATTCAAGCAATTACTGGTCTGTCTTTCTTGCATCACATCAGTCTTTACCTGTGCAGATGATCCAGCATTGATCATCTACACTAGTGGCACAACTGGTAAGCCAAAAGGAGTTGTCCATACGCACAAAAGCATCAATTCCCAGGTATGTATCCAACAGCCATCTGTAGCTCAGATGATGTGTAAAATTGACTTGATAAAATTGTGATCTCTTCTGAGTGTTCGAAGTATTTCTGTCTCCAATGAGTAAGCGGAATTACGATGTACCTTATAAGTTACAAGCTTGTATATGTTGCAGGTTAAAATGCTAACTGAAGCTTGGGAGTACACATCTGCTGATCATTTTCTCCACTGCCTCCCACTACATCATGTTCATGGGCTTTTCAACGCTCTGTTTGCTCCTCTGTACGCGCAATCTTCGGTAATTTATACTATCCTTTGCTTTGTCTAGCTCTTCAAAATACGTCAACTTTTGATAACATCGCGCTGGTCATATAGGTTCTAAGTTGATGTCTACATTTCTCTTTGAAGGTTGAGTTTTTGCCCAAATTTAGTGTTAGTGGGATCTGGCGTAGATGGCGTGAATCATATCCGGTGAATGATGAGAAAACCAAGGACGCTGTAACTGTTTTTACTGGAGTAAGTCTTTTTTTTTTTTGCTTCTATCCCTTAAAAAGTTACTAGTTCATTCTTCCGCTGTCCCTGACTCAAGTTAATTGCTAGGTAGATATCATGTTGATAAGCCTTTTCTTGAACCTGATATAGAAAGGTTATTAAATTTTATATTTTTAACATCTGAATCGGCGGGGAGTATTCAGTGCCACTTTACTCAATTATTCTATGTAACAAAAAGAGAACCTTAGCGGGTCGATCAGCTGCCAATTTGCTTGTGCCGCTCTAGATGTATAATATAGTTAAAATGTATGTTGTGCTATACAGGTTCCAACCATGTATAGTCGGCTAATACAAGGTTATGAAGCAATGGATCGCGAGATGCAAGACTCGAGCGCTTTTGCTGCACAGAAGCTTCGCCTAATGGTAAGCAACCAAGTATCTCCCAGAAACAAATTTCAGCTTAATGATTATCATTGATATCCTTAGAAGGTTGTTCTATTTTCAAACTCCAGTCAAAATAATGCCTGCACATTTGCTCATGAAATACATATTCAGATGTCTGGCTCCTCTAGTCTTCCTCGACCTGTCATGCATCAGTGGGAACAAATCACAGGTCATCGTCTTTTGGAACGATACGGCATGACTGAGGTAAGTAGTTTTTCCTCTCTTTTTTAGTTACCTTTATGCCATTGTTCCAGGAAATGTGATTTCCTTAAACTTTTCTCAATATGTGTAGTTTATAATGGCAATATCAAACCCCTTAAGGGGTGCACGGAAGGAAGGTACTGTTGGCAAACCGCTTCCCGGGGTAGAGGTTCGTAAGATCATCCTCTTTTTTGGTCGAGATTCAATACCTTTTAACCTATGCCACAAAAGCTAAGGTACTAACATTCATGCGAAGCTGTGATACTGAGAAAAAATGTCTGTAAACATTATAGGCTATAATAAAAAAAGATGAAAATGATTCGGATGGAGCGGGAGAGATTTGTATTAAGAGCCCAGCTTTGTTCAAAGAGTACTGGAATCTTCCAGAAGTGACTAAAGAAGCATTTACGGAAGATGGATACTTCAAGACGGGAGATGCTGGTAAAGTGGATCAGGATGGATATTACGTGATTCTAGGACGTAAGCAGAACCCATAACTACATTCAAACACAATATATGAGTGCTTTGTGTTCCCTCTCTTGACATCTTTTCTTTTTTCTGGCTTCGATTAGGCAATAGCGCTGACATCTTGAAGGTTGGAGGATACAAGTTGTCTGCCTTAGAAATTGAATCAACCCTCCTCGAGGTAACTGTAACATCCATATATATGAGCTTCAGGAACTATATCTCCTCGGGAAGTAGAGAATGAAACTTTAATTAAGTAAAACCGAGAGAATTCAGTCGTTAAGTGAAATCTTTGGGTTGTTTTATGCAGCACCCTAAGGTTGCAGAATGTTGCGTGTTGGGATTAGCAGACAAAGATTACGGGGAAGTCGTCACTGCGATAGTTGTTCCAGACACTGAAGCAACGAGGAAAAGAGAAGATGAGACGAAACCTGTTCTGACCTTAGAAGAACTCTGTGATTGGGCTAAAGACAAGCTTGCTCCTTACAAGGTACTCAAAATCTACCAAGATGATATCAAAACACACAGCAGTCTGTAAAAATTGTTTGACCTTCTTGCATCTAATTGTATGTCTTATTTCAGCTACCAACACGTTTGCTGATATGGGAGAGCTTACCCCGCAATGCCATGGGAAAGGTATAACTAAAAGTTTTTTATTTTACTTGAATGATACTACTACTAGAGATGTTTTGTTTTGTGTAAATGTGTAATGAATAAGAATATTTCCTAAGTTCCTTTTTGTCGAATTGCAGGTGAACAAGAAAGAGCTAAGGAAATCTCTGGATGTACAAGCGTAAATTCTTGAAAATTACCATTGATCTCTCTCTGTGGCTTCTTGTTCTTTGATTGTAATTTACACACAATTCCAGATATTTTTTTTTTTTTCATTTTTTAATATTATATAGTTGACTCAAAATAAGGGGTCAAGAGTCAAAGACCAAACAATTTGGAAAGTGTATCATATAATAATAATAATATATGATATAATTGTGTATCTTAATTAGCATATTTACTCAGCACGTTCATGAACAACAAAATATGCAAGGAAGGAGCAAATCTGACCATAATTCTTCAAATACCTACTCACACTCAAAGGGTACTATAGGTATCTAGTGATCGTCCCATTTTATTTCACAACGAAGCTATATGTTCTGTAAGTAAATCTGTTCAAAGACGGAAGAGAGGAGATGAAGAAAGATACAACGATCGAGATTACGGCGTCGTATCTAGAAGAGTTAGCAAAAGGGAATGGTCCTGCGGAATTCGAGGCTTTAACACTACAAGGATTAGAACTAGTTCATGTCGGCAAAGGAATCTTACGTTGTAAACTACTCGTCACAGATCGTGTCGCGGTAATAAAAATCACTCTCGTCAACATATCTATTTAATTGTTTATATCAAATTTTAAAACTAAGAGATGATTAATTTCTCCTTTCAAAAAAAAAAAAAGTGATGATTAATTTTTTTTTGTTTCTTAGGGAGATGATGGAAATTGGCACACCGGAGTTATTTCGACGGTGATTGACTCGATCGGTGCTTCCGCTGTTTACTCCGTCGGCGACGGTCTATATTCCTCCGTTGATTTAAACGTTTCCTTTTATTCAACGGCCAAGATTCAAGTTCGCTTCTCTTATCCTTATACTTCTCGTCCTATCATTATCATCTAAACGTTTTTTTTTTTTCAAAACTGATATCTAAACGTTTTTTTATCATTAAAAAGAAATAAAAAAATATGTGGCAAAAAAGTCGAAATATAAGTCTGATTTTACCAAGCTTATTACATCATACTGTGGAAATTAGAGACTAGTTTACATTATATGTACCAGTTGACAAAACAAATTTATAAAAAGTGACCAAGACCAAAAAAAGTTACTTGTACTACCAAACACAAGTGTGGAGTAAATTCAATTTGACGGATGAGTTTTCAGGCAGAACACAATCATTGTTACTTTTACATTGTTTTAGTTTCACCCTTTTCAAAAAGTAATACTAATTGCAGGAAAAAGTAGAGATAGAAGCAAGAGTGAATGGAACCTATGGAAGATTAAAATCAGCTGTGATTGAGGTTAGAAGAGAAAGAGATGGCCAAATTATAGCCTCAGGAAGAATGTGGATGGCTCCACTTGGTCACAAAGTCAAGCACAATCTCTCTAATCTTAGTAAACTCTGATTTTTTTGTTTTTCTTTCTTTCAACAAATTACATGTATTATAAACAAAAAAAGAAACACAAATTGCCATTTTGAAAATTTGATTCTCTTTAATCAAATATCATCATACACACAAGACACAACAATGGCTACCTTGTAATCAATCAAGCACACCATCCTCTACTTCCTAATTCCAAATCCATAAATATATAAATCTAATTTACATACATACAAATATATATAGATTTCATAACACACCATGAACCAAAAGATCTTAGTTTAATTTGACTTCTTTCTCTTCCTCTTTCACACCATTAACTTTTTCATTCCTCACTTCTTCTTTCACTTCCTCTTTAACACCATTAATCTTTTCATTCCTCACTTGATCCATCGTCGGACCATAAGACCAGCTACACATCATGTAATAGATGACATTAACGAAGCTCATGATCGCTAAAACCCAATAGTAGTAGTCGTAATGTCCCTTGTTGATATTATCTTCAATCCAGCTCTTGTTACCCTTTCTTGAGCTATTCTTGACCAAATTGAGGATCACACTAGCCAAGACATTAGCCACTGCCATTCCTAGACCAAAAAGCGAAGCCGCGATACTGGACATGCTTTTAGGGAACTCGGTGTAGAAAAACTCGGTCTGTCCTATCCCGGTTAAGGCCTCTGCTAGCCCGTGTAGCACGTATTGCGGTACGAGCCACATTGCTGACATGTTGACTGTTGCGCTGGCGTTGTTTGCGAGTCCTTGGTTTATTGCGGTTTTTCTTCTGTAATGCTCAACAGTTGCGGAAATCGCCATTGCCAGGAAGGACATGAATAGCCCAAATCCCATTCTGATCTTGACATTGACTGTAACTGGTCTGCCTCGGATCTTGGAAGCTAATGGGAGGATTGCACGGTCATACAGAACGACCCATGCGATTAAGGCTATGATTGTGAACATACCGAAAGATCCAGCTGGGATTTGGAAGCTCGAATTGCTGCTCAAACGTCTATCCATTGTGTTAGCTTGAAGCAACTGAAACGAGTTCTGGCTAGTGTTTATCGACATCATAATACCCGTAGACCATACTGGTATCACCTTGACCAAAGCCTTGAGTTCCTCTACTTGGTCCGTTGTGCACAGCCTCCATGGGTTTACGCTCAAACCATCAGCACCAATGTCTTCCTCACGGTTTCTTATGACACAAGCTTTGTTCAAAAACCTAATCAAATTTCAAAAAAGTGTCAATAAAACATACAAAACCAATCAAGAATATATGATAATATTGAAATTTGATTTGATTTTTACCTTAATTTGTCACTTGGGGCTTTGAGTTCAGAATCTTTCAAGTGATAGTAACAACCATATGAGTCATTATGACTCGGTAACCTTAACTTCCTGTTCACGTAAGCTGCAACAGCCACTTGAGCTAAACCGGTGAACAAACTCTTGGTGACATTTCGTTTAACATAGAGAGGAGACGCGAAAACAAACAAGATACCGGCAAACAGCATGAGAATCGCGGGGATTCCAAACCCGATTCTCCATCCTAAATGATCTTGAATGTAAACAATGACAGTGAATGCGATCAAGACAGCAACCGCTGAAGAAGCGTAGTACCAACCAAAGAAACTCTCAAGAACTCTCTCGTTCTTAAGATTCTCTTTGTTATCCAACTGATCAGCACCAAAAGCTAGAGAACACGGCCTGATTCCGCCTGATCCAATAGATATAAGCGCGAATGCAGAATACAAAAGAGCCAATTGAGAAGATGTCGCCATCGCAGGACTACAGTTGGCTCCAACACACGGTGGTGGCTTCACTTGTGGTAACATTGCAGTTAGCCAAAGAACCACCATTCCCTGTAACATTTTGATTAAGACAATTTTATTAAAATTAAACAAGTACTAGAGAGACATATACTTCCAAGAACAAGAATCCAATTGCTAGATAAGATCAGTTGTCATAGTCATACGAAAACATTTGTATTCTAAAAGAGAATGATTGATATTAAAGATGAATGATTGCTATACAGATTTCAAAATCAATTGATGTGTCATGATTTATACCATAAGGTTTTTTTTTTATCATGTGGGTGAAAAAAAAAAAGGTTTGAATCAGAGAGAATGGGACAAGTAGTACAAAACATGGGTCACAAGTCCAAATTTACTTTCAACCCTAACACTTCTATGTTGGCCGAAACTTATGTCAAATCCTTTAAGGGTGGCAAATTTGGGTCCACCTCAGCCTCACCCATATATATGTATATATATAATATACACATAATAATTTTATTTATATAGAAAATTGTAAAAAAAAATAATCATATGATATAAACATTAAGAAATAATATAATTTGTAGAGATTGAGGAGTGTGGTCACTCACAATCACAAGTTGCCAGAGAAAGCCCACAAGGCACAACCACAAAGAGGCTAATAAGTAGTCAGATTTTTAATAATTATTATGATATGAAATACTTTATGATTATTAAAAGTAATCACATGGACATTTCAGAATACCTGGCCTCGAATTTAATTAACCGACTCCAATTTTATTTTATGGAAACAAATATTTTTAAGAAAATAAATAAGTGTTTTTTAGGTTTTCATTCATTGGACAGCAATTTCAGGGACGCACATGCAACATGTGATTATTTTGACTCTTAATGGAAAGAAGGCATCTAAAAAGGCTTAATCACCAACTCTTAAAATAGAAATTTCACTGTACATGATGAATGTTAATTTGTTTAATTATACTATATGACCTGACGTAATTTATACTTCAAAACCAAATAAACAGCTCATATCGATTCATAAAACATTTCGGTAAATCTAGTAAATCCCTGTATTTTCTACCTTACCAAAAAGTCACAACATATATGGAAAAATTTAATAAATAAAATATTTACCTATAATACCTCGTACCATTTAATTTCAGGCCCTTAATTCTATGACTTTGTTAGATTTTATTGAATTCTTCTTTTTGTTATCGACAAAAACTTAAATTCTAATTATCGAAAACTGAAACCAGAATTTAAGTCCAAATACCGACGCAATTAAATTCCATCATTACAACAGAAACTCTATTTCACCCAAAGCACTCAAACCGAACATTTCGGTTTTTAATTTCAATTATAATGAAAAACCAACCGTATTGATAAAATAAACCGGATAAACATAAACAAACCGAAAGCTAACTACTGGTTATCAAAATTATTAGCGCCAACGAACTGTCAAAGTTAAAAAGAATTGAAATAAAACCGGAATAAACCGGAGAAAAAGAAGAAGCGTAAACCGGTTCTTGAATCTGAAGCAAGAAGAAACAGAAGAAAGGGTTAGAAAATTACCAGGAAACTGGAGAGGGAAGCAATGGCGATGGTGAGAAAGCGACCCAAGTAAGAATCAGAGATGAAACCACCAACGATAGGCAAGAAACTAGAAGCAGCAACCCACATGAACAACACATTTTGTCCTTTGACAAGACCTAAACCGTAATCACTCATCAGATAAAGAATCATGTTCTGTATTAATCCATAGCTCGCCACTTTCTCAAACGCCTCGTTTCCTTCATATATCCATCAAAAGAGAAAAATTGATTTAAAGAGAAAAAAAAAAAACAGAGAGATCAAATTCGAGATTGTTACTTACCAATGATGAAAGGCATAGTGAGAAGTCCACCCTTTGGTCTTGTTCTTGCGGGTTGAATAAGAATCTCCTTTGACTCTGTTTGATCTGGAGGGTTCTCCATTGTTGAGCTTAGGGAGAAAGAAGAAGAAGAAGAAGAAGAGAAAATCTTTGTCTTTGAGAGTGGTTTAGAGTTAATGCGATCTTTCTTTTTTTTTGTTTTGGTTTCAGTTTCAGACAGCGAGGAATCTCTGTTTCTGCGACGAGTGAGCAATAATAAATGGAGATCATTTAAATATACTTTCTCAAGTCTAATATAATTGAATATAGTAATACCATAATGGGACCCTCAAGAGAGATTAGTTTTAATTTTTAATGATGGGTGTTCTGTACAAAGTGAAGTTTCATGATAGTTTATTATTTTATTCGGGGTTCGAAATCCAGTAACATTGCGGAAAATAACGTCGTTTTCGTAATCTAGCTTAAACACAAGTTGAAACATACATACCAGGAAAATATGTTATTTTATAACAAATATAAAAATATTGATATACAAAAAACAATATAGTGCATATATCTAACTTCTACTATTCCATGATACTCGCACCAAACAATAAAAAATCTTGTGCTACTGGCTTGTTTTTGTAAAATGTAAACAAATGAAGATTTAATAATTTTCATTTTTAATAAGTATAAAGACTGTAAATGTATAAATAAATATATAACTATATATATAAGAATATTAGTATTTTCACTGATTTTATAATATATAGAGGAACCACCAAACCGGTGTTGATCGCGCATAAATTTATTTACTCCTAGTAATTACTTTGTAAAACAGAGTGACTAAACCAAATAATCTTCATTTCAAAAAAAAAAAAACCAAATAATCTACATAGATTAAAAAAAAAGGAAAAAAAAAAAAGAGTTTTGAGTCTTTTGACCCAGAATCGCTCTAGCCTCAGTAAATTGTAAGTTGTAATTATGATTTTTTTTTTTTTTTTTGAAAATCTGGAAATAATTCTTAAGCCACTGGCTCCAACAAAATAAAATCGAACCGAATCGTGAAACAGTCATATACCCAATTCTAAGTCTTCGGGAGACCATCACTTGATAAATTTGTAACTATGTTGGTCTAAAATATCATCATTTATAATTTATTATTTTTGGAAAAGGAAAAATTGACATTATTATTTAAAAAAAATTAATATACAAAACAATCATATAGTTTTTAAAATTATTGCTAAAATTAAGATTTCATTTTCGTTTACATCCAACTAAGAAAGAACAAGATCTTGAATAGTTATTCATGCTTGAGTTTTCGTTTTCATGTTATGATATTTTTACTCTAGCCATTATGATAGATAACAACCCTACTTAGTCGAACCCCATTTTCATTTCTGTAATAAAATCCTCATACTCATATATACATAAAAATCAACGCTGTTACATTTGAGATTAGGAATGTCTCTTTTTGAAAGATGGCCTGTTGCAATTATTAGTGAAGCGTAGTTTGCTCAAAGGGAAAAAAAGTCATTATGTCATTAAGGGAAATAAATAATCTGNATTAAGGGAAAAAAAAAATTTTTTTTTTTTTTTTGGTAAAAAAAAAAAAAAAAAAAAAAAATTCTTGACTAGTCACAAAGAAAGACCCAAAGTAATTGTACCTAAATTTCATTTTCCTCTATATATAGATGATTCTTTTTTAATCATTAGTCTAAGACTTAAACAAGTTAATAGGTTTCACTTCCTATTAACAAAAAGGAACGGATCAAAATCATCACAAAACTTTATTAATAATTGAGAAAAGGAAGAACATCCCATGAGGTTAACAGCTTTTTTATATTTTGGCTGTCTTTCTTCCCTCTTTTTATTGACAAATCGAAACTTTTGTATTTCAATTTCATTTTCTTTTTTTTAGTGAAAAGATTTATCAAAGTAAGTGCAATCATGTTTTTAAAGCTTTTTGCTTCGCTTTCTTCATTTTTACTAATAAGTCAACATCCACAAAGAGTCGGCCGAAGAAAATAATAAAATAGAAAGCATAGTTTTGCTCTTTTGGTAAACATATTTATGTAACAATTTATTACCTTTATTGACTTCACGGACATATTCACGTCTCGATATTGAATATTCATGTGGTCCTTTGATCTTTGACTGAATGGCAGATTGAAATATTTTTGGTAAATGTATAATTTTCTTTGTATCTTTTGAAGTTTCATACTATACGATTCATTATGTTTTTGGAAAGCTTGTAGTGGACTAATTAGTTGTTTCTCCACTGCTGCTGATGCTGATTTCAAGACCTATTTTATCTTTTCACAAAGAAATCTCGTTCTAGTCGGAAACTAAAAAATGATGCATCGCATTTTTATCTGATAACCCATCCTTTTTACAAAGATATAAATCTAGTATTTTTTGTTTGACGCAAAAATGTTATTCTGTATTTAATGTAAACAATGCTCGTAATTAGCAACGAAATTTATCGCCACTATATTCAAAGTTTGAAATTGTATTACGTGCTATAAGCTATGGTATGATAAGTTATGCTAATTAACCAAAAAATCCAAATGACTTTCCTAATTGATTGTCGATCAAATTGCTGAAGATGACATATTTTTTCAAGAAAATTGGTCGGTTTTTGCCATCTACTCTTAACCATTTAAAATACTAGGACTATGTTTTACCTCTTTTAATGTTATCCAAATTTCACACGAATTTAATATGAAGACGGATAGATTATAGTTTTGTGCTAGAATGTATTTGTTTTTTCTATGAGTTACCTATTTTTAATTATCTGTAAAATCTATTTTGTCTTTGTATAGAGATTATTGAAAGAACAGTTAGTTTAACATGATCACCACTTGGGACATGATTGAATAGGCTATAAAATTTTATAAACTCAAGATTCATTTATGACTTTTCTTTAGTTTATAACTCGAACAGTTTAAATTTTTTATATCTGATATTTATGTGGAAAAAAAATAGATTAAAACATGATTGATATACAAACACATTAGAATTCTCAACTAATTATTAATTGATTTTTTATTCAATATCAATGAAATTTAATAATTTTTAGAAGATCATAGATAAATACTTAAGATTATCTGGTTATAAATAATATTAAACTTAAGAGAACAAATTTTTTTTATTTTTTTAATTCAATTTTTTTTTCATCCTTATTTTTGATTTTTTTTAATTCAATTAACTTTATCTAATTTGTTTGTTAGATAAAATACTGAAATTTTATTTTGAGCAAACAATACATAATTTTTTTTTTCTTTTTTTTTTTTGTTAACAGCTATAAATAAATAGTTTTGAAAAAACAAAAAGTAAAGCAAAAGCGATAATGATGAGAGCGACTACATGGTCATTGCCTTGCACGTGGGTGTTGGATACTCTGCAATCTCCTTTTTGGCGAACTTATTAATCTACTACTCATTATGTCCTCCTTATTTTATCAATTCCTCATCGTCATTACTACTAATTTTCTGATCTTAAAAGTTACTTAACCTCGTTGATTTCTTCTTTTATAAACGTTACTTAGATCCAAATTCAGGTCCATTCTACATGAAGAAGAAAATTACGAAACAGAAACCAACAATACTGTATATTTTTTTTTTACTATGCAATCTTCAACGTGTTTTTTTTCTTAAGTCTTGTCAAAAATTACGGTCGTAAGAATGGTCACTGTGACACACTATGCATAGATTTTGGCGTAAAATAATACAGAACCATTCTTTTTTTGTTTATAAAAATTCGTTTCTTATTATAGATATATAAATAAAAATGGAGTGAAAAAGAGTGATGATATTTGTGGATTGTGGAGGAAGATGATTCTAGGACACTTCCAAAAAAAGAAGACTGTAGAAAATTATGAATAGTACTGATGAATCAATATTATTATTATTGTTATTATTATACAAAAAAAGGTTGCTTGATTTACACGCCAACTTCACAATTTTTTCTTCCATTTCTTACTTCAAGAAGGAAAGGTCTATGGATGTTTTTGTGTCAGGTTTCAGACTTATTTTTTCTTCTCATCAATTTCAAAACAAATATATTATTTTGTCAGAACTCATTTTTCCTCACCTACTCTATATTTATTATTCAATGTTCTGTCTTTTTTTTTCACAACTCTGTTCAAATTCAATTTCTCCATTTACACACACTACTTATCTTGTCTTCTTCTTGTTGTGTTTATTGAAACTTTAGAAGTTGGGTTTGTTAGTTGAACCAAAAAAAAAGTTGGGTTTGTTGCTATTTATTGGTTGTGTTAAGTCAATTATGCAAAATTATTAGAAATAATGGTCCAGTCTGAAAAGAATTTAATGTCGACTTTTACTTTAAGTTATTATTTTTCCACCTAGTTATTGTCCATCAATCTTACTGTATTAAAAATTTTAACATAGAAAAAAAAATATTATGCCAAGTAAATACAAAATATATGAACCCATGCCTACGATTTTTCAACTCCCTAGTGTCTCCTTTCTTTTCATAAGTCAAATCAATCCATTTTCCTCAATCTAAAAGAAATTCTTGTCACATTTTCTTGCAGTTTGGATCTGTCTCGGAATCATGGATTATAAAATCAAACGTTAGATCATCTTCTAAATACATGAAACATCTATATTTACCCCCATATGTACTTTGATTTCAGTAAACTGTTTTGGTGAAAAATACCATGCAAGAAAAGATCGATTTTATTGGAGTCTGGAGATGGTAGGCTTCCATAACATCAATAATTTGTAACTTTTAAAATTGAGAGAGGTGCGTTTGTCTTGTAAAGTCCCCCATTGTTTTAAGGGTTACACAAAAGAATGTCCCTCGTAATCATGAAAATGAGCTGGTTCATTATTCTCTATATCCTCTCTATATTTTCTTTTCTTTAACCATATATTATACGTTTTCTTTCATATATTTATTTTTATCTTTATTTGTACTCCTTTTTTTTCTTATTATTTATGTTTGGAATAATTGTACCAGATTTTTTATCTTCTTACATACGATTCTATGTTCTCCAAAAATCCGTATCTCTTTAAATTTTAAGTTTTTGAATAGTAAAATCTTATATTTGAGATTTCACTTTTTTTATAAAGAAAAATTCACTATTTTATTTATCATTTTCATCTTAATAATGTTAGAACTCATCAATATTTTATATATACTCCTATAAATTTAATTTCTATATATATATATTAAAAATAAATAGATATCAACAGTATATTTTACTCTAGGATGTTAAGCTAAGCCCATGTCAGCTTTGTCAATACTTGTATATTAGAAACTTTATTGTACAATTCCTATAACAAACTTTGTCGTTTAGCTCTCACTTTCTCGTCAATGGAGTTCTTGAGCTTTGTTATGGTATCAGAGCAACACGATCTTCATCAATGAGTTCCTCTAGATCGAATTTGCTTCTCATTCATCTTCTCGTCGTTTTTCGTTGTGATCTGTAGATTCTTCATCTCTTTGATTCTCCGCTCCGCTTTTTTCTTCTTTTCTTTGACCTAATCGTGCTCGATTTCTGTTTCGATTCATCAAATTTATGCTCATTAATCAGAAACTGTACTGGTAAAATTTCTTATATATAAGTACTGACTACGCTAACATGAGCTTAACTTAACATCCTATGCTAACATAAACCGAGTAAAATATACTCTTGATAATAGACACATGAAATCCTGCATTCATGCTCCATTCATACAACAATTAATCTATCTTCTTTTTTGGGATAATACAATAAATCTATCATCTATGCATCATTATTCCAGATGCATGCAATACTTCTTAGGTATATAATTAAATACGGCTTAGCTATGTGTCTAAATTTTGTGAACTTTGAGTGTAATTACAAGGATTTGGTGAAATGAATTGATGAGAAGGTAAAGATTAAATCAGAATTCCAAAACTTGGTAGGTAAATTAACGTCTCAAATGATGAAAGATGGAATCTTTGTATAAATGCTATGAAAGATAGATTATTACAACTTCAAATGAACTTTTTTAAAAATTGCCTATTACTAGATTAGTGAATATGTTATATAAGTGAGTGATTTAATTTTGTGAAAAAAAGATCTAAAACTAGAGGGAACAAAGTGGAGTTGGGGAAAGTAATAAAGTGATAGGAGAAGACAATGAGGTGAGGATAAGCATTACCCTCCATTTCTCTCTTTTCCTCCACGTTACCTTTCTTATCTCCTTTAATCTCTCAATCATTTTTTTTTTCTTTCTCTAGCAACAATTATTGTTCTTGCAACACAGCTAGTTTTGTTTCAAATTCAATGCATCACTTACAATCAAAACAGAGGTTTTGAAAAGAGAAAGGTTATACCTTTTTTCAAAAAAAATTATTTGAAGGACAAACAAGTTCCTATAAATGCTACAATCATTGTAAAAATATATGGTCGATAGAAAAATTCAGTCGTTTGCGACTAATGCAAATTTGGATTAGTATTATGGACTCGATCTATTTTCTTTAAGAATTTATCACTAAATTTAGATTTATTCATTCAGAAGAACTACCAAGAACACTCACAAATTTTCTAAATGGTTTCATTCATTCTTTCAAATACAAACAAAGAAAAAAAAAATGTGGAAAAAGATAGAAGAAAGGAGTTTTGGAATGAGGGATGATTGTCATCCGGATTCTCATCATGAAGCAAATTCTTCGGACCACTCGTGTAATGAAGGAGTCTTGACGCCGATATTCTTCATGTCAAGAATATTCGCTGTTCCAAAATATGTTACGACAATATGTTTTAAGTCCCCTTTTTACAGTAGAATGTACAAAATATCATCATCATCATCATGATTCTAAATTATAAAGAAAGGGCTTTGTTTGTTTCTCATTTGTTAGATGCATATATCCCCCATCTTTCTTTTGTTTGATCCAATACTTGGATTTGGTTAAACCACAAACACAAGAGGTAAAAGATGGTTTTATTACCGGTATGGATCTCTGGTGTTGCAGCAGCTGTGGCATCTACAATAACAGTTACATCTGGATAATCCAGCGCCGCTGCATCAAATACCGTTTGCCGGATACAATTCGGGGTTTGAACACCTAAAAATGTCACATAATCAGCTAATTCGAGAACCGTTTTAGAAACAATAGATAGTCCAGTAAATGTCTTAAGACTCGAAAAACATACTCACCAGCAATCACTAGTTTGTTAACCCCGGAAGTTTGCAAGAACGAATGAAGATTGGTACCAAAGAAAGCACTGAAACGAGTTTTCACTATCTTATAGTCTTGTCCTTCTTTGATGCTCAATCCATCTACCAATTCTGCACCTACCGTGCCTTTCACAGTTGGTCCAACTTTCTCAAAGGTGTAGTGGTGACGCCTGAATAATTCAACATCTCTTCCTAGAGGATCATGTTCTCGAACAACCTAAAAACACGACAACACTCTGTCAATTACCAAGACTTACCACACACTGACTCAGCAATTTCTACTTTCTACGAATTTGAGCTAATATTAGCTCAAGCCAGAACCTTTTCTCAATGGAAAAAGAAAGCTTTTCACTTTCCATCAAGATTACTACAATTCTCTACAAAGCTAAAGATGTCAGATTAAGATTCTGGAGAAAACTAGCAAACAATAGCTATGGAAGCCATTTAAACTCTGGATTGATCTCACACTGAAAGCTAATAATCTTCAAGACTAGAGTAATTATCTTCCCTTTTCATATCATCAAGATATGAGGATAGGCAGGGTAAGAGTGTATACCCAAATCACGAGAATACCACGTTGCCTGGCGAGTTCAACGACTTTAACAACATTTGGAACTATGGATTTTCCACCTTTTACTTGCATAACAGAACCTTCCTCTACAAAATCCTTCTGCTTACAACCACGCACAATAAAAACATTCAATACTCCACAAAGCCCATAAATATTCACTACATAGATTTACGTAATGACCTGCATATCGATCACGAGAAGAGCCGTGTTCGTCCATCTCTGGGCCATCAAACGACGATGAAAGCTTATCCCCCACCCAGTCCCCAGAGAAATGCTAAAAGAAACCAAATCCACCCGGTTTGCTCAACATTTCACCGGTTTAACCAATCTATAGAAAACCGGATTGATACTTAAAGAACCGGTGAAACGTTGTCGTTTCGGTGAATCATCATGTCCAATTAGCAAAGAGGTGGTGGGGGCGCATAATATTCATAACACAAGTGAGGATCGATGGCGCCGGAGCGATGGTGCGTCGTCACCGGTGGTAGGGGGTTCGCGGGGAGGCATCTCGTCGAGATGCTCGTACGCTACGAGATGTTCTTCGTCCGCATTGTAGATCTGGCTCCGGCGATACAACTTGATCCTAAGGAGGAAACTGGAGTTCTCGGCGAAGCAATCAGATCTGGTCGTGTTCAATACATCTCCGCTGATCTGCGCGATAAAGCTCAAGTCGTAAAAGCTTTCCGGGGAGTGGAGGTCGTATTTCACATGGCAGCTCCCGATTCTTCTATCAACAATCACCACCTTCACCACTCCGTTAATGTTCAAGGTTTTTTTTTTTTTTTTTCTCTCAAACTCCAAATTTGTTACTGAGTTTCCATCTTCATCTGCAGGGACGAATAATGTAATAGAGGCTTGTGTTGATAATGGGGTTAAGAGGCTTGTCTACACCAGCTCTCCTAGCGTTGTCTTTGATGGGTATCATGACATTTTCGATGCTACTGAATCCATGCCTTACCCATCCAAGCATAATGACTCATATTCAGCTACTAAAGCTCAAGGAGAAGCGTTGGTCATTGAGGCAAATGGCAGTAATGGACTACTCACTTGTTGTATACGTCCCAGCAGTATTTTTGGTCCTGGTGATAGATTATTGGTTCCCTCCCTTGTTGCTGCTGCTAGAGCTGGTAAATCCAAGTTTATTATAGGCGACGGGAATAATGTCTATGATTTCACCTACGTTGAAAATGTTGCTCATGCCCTTGTTTGTGCCGAGAGAGCTCTAGCTTCAGGAGGAGATGTTTCCAAGAATGCCTCAGGCCAGGCATATTTCATTACTAACATGGAGCCGATTAAATTCTGGGAATTTATGTCACAGCTTCTCCAAGGACTGGGTTACGAGAGGCCAAGGATAAAGATACCTGCATTTGTCATGATGCCCATTGCACATCTGGTTGAGCTCACATATAAATTGTTGGGACCATATGGGATGAGAATACCACAACTTACACCGTCAAGGGTTAGGCTGCTGTCTTGCACTAGGACTTTCGATTCCAGTAAAGCAAAGGATCGGCTGGGCTATGCTCCTGTCGTGCCACTTCAGGAAGGAATACGGAGGACGATAGACTCATTTTCTCACCTCACAGCTACTAGTCGAGATGGCCCATCCATGGCTTATAGGATTCTTGGAGGCGGAAAAGTTGCTGATACACTTCTTTGGAAGGATAAAAAGCGGACTCTCGTTGCCATATTTGTTCTGATTGCTATATATTATAACTTTGTCGCAACAGGATCTACCATCATAACTGCTCTTTCGAAAGCTCTACTGGCAGCGTCAGTATTTTTGTTCATCCATGGCATTCTACCAGGGAAAATATTTGGTTATAAAATTGAAAAGATTCCAGCATCGCAGTTTCAGCTCTCTAAACATTCCTCACATCAGCTCTCCTTGTCAATAATCTCTTCATTAAACACCAGCTTCAAAGCTCTAAAATCTCTTTGCCAGGGGAATGATTGGAGCTTATTTCTGAAGGTGGTCTTATTTCTGTTTGTATTGAGTTTCGCTGGAGCCATATCTCTTCAAAGCATATATGTTATCGGATTTCCCATTGCTTTCACTGCTTTTGTTGTGTATGAAAGAAAGGAACAAGAGATCGACTCGCTAGTGTTGGATTTTAAATCTTTTGTATGCAAGCGGAATTCCAATATGTGTGGGAAGCTGTTCGGAGACAAGAAACATGCCTAGAAATCTTGTAATACTCTCTACCATTCGTTTGTTTCCAACAACTTGTCACTCTAGTTTGAACTTGTTTCTTGTTTTTAAGAGCTTGGTTGCTCGTTTTACAGATTTGTATTGTATTAATCCCCATCTCTTGTCCTCAATGAGAAGGTAAGCATCTCCGCTATTGTAAACAAAGGAATTTTGTGAAAATAGACCACAGCAGGAAAGAATCTCCTCAATCAACAAAACTTTGATATATGTTATTAACTTGTAAAATTGGATATATTTTATTACATTACATGTATACAAACAAACAATCAAGTGGAAGAAGAAGAAGAAGAAGGGTTTGGGATGATAATTGTCATCCAAATGCTCAAGCAGGGTGATTGGACCACTCGTGTAACGTAGGAGTCTTGACGCCGATATCCAGAAAATTCACTGATCCAAAAGAATTGTTATGACAAAAAAGAAAACTACCAGAAACAACACTAACACTAAATAGCTACCTGCATATCGACAACAAGTAGAGCCGTGATTTGTTCCTACAAAGACGACGAAAAGCTTTCGCCAGCAAAGAAGAAATGCTTACATTTGCTCAATTATATGATGGGATTTCTCTTTTGGACCAGTAACAAAGAAAATACAAACTTTGTCCATTTTCCGGTTTGCTTGGTGTGAAGCTGTGTCATCCATATCGGTTTTAGTGAAAAACTTTCGAACTCGACAAAAACAAACGTTGCGATGCGTATCTATAAATTTAAATTTAAACCAGCCAAGAAACTTTTACAGGAAATTAACCACCGTAGAAAAATAATCTCCTGTATTAACAAACTTTGGTTTAACTTGTAAACAGGAAAGAACAGCTAAGGAGATTAAAAAGAAAATAAAGTCGTAGCTCCTCTTTTTGCAAGAGATCCCACGCTTCTCTAAGAACTGGGCTTGGATATCTGAATGTATACCATTTGAGTATAACCATTAAACACTGACTTATCGAACCGACCCAAACCCAGTCGTTGGAACAACCGGTACTTGCCATCTGCTACGATTGGTGGAGTTGCACGAGCAGGGTCATATCGCGATTGATGAGTCAGTGAAGGTCCTGCAACCGGAGGTAGCTCCCAATAGACATCAAGAATCGATTCGACGTACCGGCTGTTCTGAAAATGCTGATTGTATGAGATTGCTGTGTTAGTGTGGTTGAAATTGTCTCTCATATCTCCTCTAACTCCCCACCATGTTTCACCCGGTCCACACAATTCCTCTATGTCAACTGCTTTATCCCAGAACTTCTTTCTCTTTGCTCTCATCCTGGCCTCGTCGCTGTCTTTGAAGCAGCTGTGTCCTCCTCCTGGGGGTAACAAACAGATCATATGAGAGACCGAACCAAACTCATGTATATAAAGTGTGATCATGATCATTATAGAACCCACCTTTGATATAAGACTGATCGCATATGTGTCTCAGGGAATAGTGATCCCCGGTTCCTGTATCGTAGTTATCCTCGAAAATGAGATGTTGGAAACCCGCCTTCAGTGCCTGCTTTATCCTGCTCTTGGTAAATATATAAAAGAAAATCAGTAAATCCCTTCTTGACACATGCACTACCAGCAAGAAATGATAAATGCCCAATTACCTTTTTAGTTCATTCTGATGGTCATCAAAGAAGACAACAACGCGGTTCATATCTGTTACTCCATGTTTTCTCAGCACGGTCTTCCAATCAATACTTCCAAAATCAACAAAATCTTTGCCAGCAAAGTATGTGCAGTTGCCATCTACATAGGCAGGTCCCTTTTTTAAGTACTTCTCAGGGTGCCTGGGCGTTATGGACAGAATAGGTGTATCTGGCATCGCCTGCCGTAGAACCCAAGTGGAATGTCCCTTTAAAGCACCACTCTCAATCATCAGATCTGGCTTTAGCCAACGAACCATGAACCATAGACCAAAGCTATGATCAAACCCCATTCCATACATGTTGTTCTGTATCGGCCTTGTTTCATATATCGGCACAAACTCTTCTAGACCCTTGAGTAAATCTTTGGAGGTCCACTCAACTTCTTTTCCATGTTTCGATCTGCCTTTTGCCAAGGAAAAGAATTAAACACGTCCATACCATAACAACCATAACAAGTCAATCTACTAATAAACAATACATCCCTCCTTCCACTAAATCAAAACGGAGACCGAGAACAATCGCTATCGCGGACTAGAAAACTCAAAAATTAAAGTCTCCAAGAGCAACTAATGGTTCTTCTCTACTAATTTCACACACAGCACCCAAAAGAATCACTGATTCTGTAACTGTTTCAAGCTTACCATCACAAACACTGCTATCCAGAGACTAAACACAAATCCTCAGATCAAGTTACTGGTGACAGACTAATACTGCAACACTAGATACATTGAAACTTCTTCAGAAACGGATCCAAAAGAGCAATTTCTAGCACTAACCCGAACACTTAACTACAGAAATGTAAACCTAGATCAAATCCACAAGGAACAACTAGAGATTTCACAAAAACTAAGGCACAATTTCAAAACGCAGATGAAGAAAAGCTTAAGAGAAGAGAGATCTCGAGTGCTTACACCAAGGAACACCTAGGGCACCAAAATCCGATTCGAGTCCGTCAAAACCGAAGAACCCGATCCGAGCAGCCGGATCGAAGCGCGAAATGCAAACGAAGCTACGCGAATGGAAAGCGAAAGAGATGAGGAAGAGAAGAACGAGGAAGACGAGAGCGAGAATGAGGCAAGGCCACCACTGATGACCGATCCGAGATAGGAAATTGGAAGCGAGAAGGTAGATGTGAGGACGCTTGGTCTTGGATTCGTCGGTGCCGGATTCCTCGGAGGAAGAGAGATCGGCGTCGGAGTGAGGACGGCGAGAGGAAAGAGCGCGATCGAGCATGGTGGTCGGAGTTTTGGGAGACTGAGAGTGCCACAGTGATTGGCCGTTGTTGTTGATGTTGTTCATCATCCCTTTCTTTCCAAATTAATACTCACATTATTTCGATTCTTTAGTATCCAATGGGTTTTTTAATATTAATAAAGTTGTTTTCACCCAAAATGTTAACATATGAGGTGTCCTATTAATTAACTAAAGTCAAGCCTATATAAAAGATAAAACGTCATTGACGTGAAAATTTGAAGTATCTATAAATGATACAAAATATAAAGTAGTTATGGTGTATATATCTTGATTTGGATAGTTATTTGTAAATATTTTTAATTGATTCGTTAACATCTCTACCTTCAATTGTTTGTTGTAAATATTTTTAATTGATTCTTATCAATTATACATCTACCTTCAATTATACCCATATATTAAAACCACACTCCATCTCACAACACACAACACTGTATATGTAATTTTTGATCCTTAATCATTCTTTGATTTAACAATGGCTATGAAACGAAATGTACATCTCTATTCAAAACGACAATGGTTTGATTTCTAGTCCGAAGAGAAGTACCAAAGCAGTAGCTCTGATAGAGGAATTCAAGTCGGACAGAGTTGTTGGGAATCTATTCAGCAATAAGTCCCC
This sequence comes from Odontarrhena argentea, assembly GCA_900406245.1. Taxonomy (NCBI): domain Eukaryota; kingdom Viridiplantae; phylum Streptophyta; class Magnoliopsida; order Brassicales; family Brassicaceae; genus Odontarrhena; species Odontarrhena argentea. The sequence goes on along the minus strand of OVAF01000151.1, from coordinate 34,135 downwards.
CCAAACAAGAAAGATTTTCGTCCGGTTCCACTTCTAAACAGAAGAGAAATTCTAAGGGAAAGGCTGTGGACCTGTGGTAGTGGAAGAACGTAAGGGTCGGAGATGGGCTTAGGACAAGCCCATTTTGTGAGGCTCTCTAAAAATATCCACTTCGTCATAAGCCCATCCAGGACAAAAGCTCCTACTCGGCGCATTTACGAAAGCTTCAGAAACACTGTTTTATGACTTCATCAGGTTATGCAAATATGAAATGGTAGATTTGTCATCAATGTTAAAGTCCCGACACGAAAAGCATTGCACAATTACTTTCCTTAAAATCTGAACCAATATAATTTTCAAACGTGCTATTCGGTTCCCTGAGAAGAAGGGAAGTTGTTTTTGGGACTTCTTTGGTGTGAAGATTAAGCTTAATAATGTTGTTGAAACGGATCATGACGTTGAAAATGGTCTTATCTTTATCCTTACAACCCATTGGTCCTAAACTATAAACAGTGAACTATTCAAAGCTAAATCTTACACTAAGCATCTAATACAATTCTTTAATCTCTCTTCTTAATAAGCTAATAATATGGATAAACACTAGAACAATATTTTATAAAACTTCTATGATAATGCAAAAGGTCATTTTTATGGAAGAAAATGTCAGAAAGAAAAACACTTGTTATTGTTGTTCTCGAACAAATACTTTTCCAATTGTCACGTTATCCATCTAGGTAGAGGGCAACAACAAAAAAGCTAAGGTTGTTTTCAAACAAATATTTGATAATTAAACACAGGAGTTTCAACATATTCACAGAGAAACTTAAACCCATCTAGAACGTTACAGAACCTGACTTCTTCAATTGTCTCTTCTCCAGTTTTGTACAAGAACACTTTCTTCATCGCACGTCCTTCAGACTCAGTCTCGGAATGACCGTAATAACCATTGAATGTTAAGACTAAATCATCCTTTTTCGTAAACAACACAAACTCGAGCTGATAATCGCATATCCGATCGATTAAACTCGACATTGAAAGGGTTATAATCTTGCTCCAAGAACCGGGTTTCTCCATAACCGAAACAAAAATCTCCTTCTGGCAAGATTCGTGCTCTGTAATAATACAGAGTTTTTGGTTTGTAACGCCTAACCAAGAACACGCCACGCTTTGATTGTAAACCGGGAGTGAAATTTTCCGGTATTCATGAGTTGAGAGATTAAAGCAAAGGATAAACCGGTCGACATTGGACCGGTACGCAATCCAATAGAGCCATTGATCCAAGAAGGTACCACTTCTCTCTCTGTAATGCCAATTAGGATAAGGAATCTTTACGCTTTCTTTCCAAGAACCGGTTTTGAACTCGAAAACATGCGCCGTGGAGGAATCTAACCGGTCCATAAACGTTACCACCTTGTAGTCATCGTTAACCGGATCATAACCGAAACCTAAGATGTTCGAATCTCGGTAAATACCAGGGTTTGGTAAGATCTTGAATTGCTTTGAAAATGGATTCCAAACCATTAAAGTGTGATTCTTTAAAGTGACACATAACGTCCCCTTACAATGAAGTACACATGTGGATTCATCAATCATGGACTGATCATGATCCACAGGTAGAGCAAGCTTAAAAGCCGGACACTTGCCTTCCACGTCAAGCAAGTAGAAACTCTTGTCGTGAAATGACACAAATTTCGCCGGAGAAATATCTATGTACCTTTTGGAGAAGTCACGGTGGTTGACGAGATCTCTCCATGTCTTGCATACGCATTTGAATCGAGCTAGATCCTTTATCGATAGCCTCGCGAGTATCTCAACGGCTAATTCTTCCGGTAGAAATTCCGACATTTTTGGTTAAAGATTGTGGTTTGGTGTGGTTCCTTTATAGAAGAAAGTTTTGTGATAAGAATATTTTAAATTTTAGAGAACATTGTGGGCACACCTAATCTGCGTGTTTTCCCTGATTACAAACTTTAAGTTAATTTTTAAAAAATTAAAGTTAAGCATTAAGATGAGAAAGGTCACAGACTCACAAGAGAAACGCATGCGTATGCGTATAATCATTGAGTAACCTATTTTTAAAAGTTACAATACGTGCAAAAACTTTAGTTAAAGTTGGATATAATACGCTCTAAACGTTACCACTTGCAAAAGCATCGATCGTGATTTGTCAAATTATGAGGTTTTTTTCGGTGGGGCTTAGAGACGTTGAAAGGTCATTGACCAAGTCCTCGTCTTGAGACTTCATGTATATGATTAAAGAAAAGACCATTTGATGTAAAAGAGTCTCAAACTCGGAGATAGTTAACCATATCAAATCTTATCTCTATGGGTACTAAAGTTCTGTCTCTTTCTTTCGATTGTTCTTTATGATTCTTGGGTTTGATTTAGATATGCTTTTTGTGTGTGATCCAATGAGAAAACAGAGGCGTCTAAGTACTCGTCGAAACAGGGATCTTCCTCTGCTCATCCTACTCCTCTCGCCAGCAAAGGCAAACAGGTTTGCTGCTCTATTACCGAGTTTCTTTATTGTCTTTTTTTTTTTTTTGAACCGTGGAAGTTCTCAATTTTTTGTCCATAATCCTTTGGTACCTAGGCCGGAGCCACCCGTTGATAATATTTTTGTTAACGTGTAAACAACTCTGAACTAGTGATAATATCTTGAATATTCTTTATAGCCACTAGACCTCTAAGGCGCTATATATTGATCTGGTTTTTTTACTTAATTAATGTGAGACTGAGATTTTAAAATGATTGGTAGGTTATACAGGGTCAGGGAGAAGTGTTTACACACTTTATATCACTTCCATTAGCCATATACCCTGAATTAAAGGAAAAGCTTGTGGCGTTTCGGAATTCTATATTAGGTGAAGGTGACAATGAGAAGAAGCCTTTGAGGTTTAAGGGTGCTGCTACTTTAGCTGGTAATACTAAAATAAAACTAAAATACATGAATTTAATGTTTCTAGTTACTTGGTTATATAACACGGCATTTTGACATTTGGACAGAAATGGGAATCGAAAAATCGATCTTTGTATCGCCAAATACTTACCATTTGACCGTGGTTATGTTAAAGTTAGGGGACAAGGAATCTGTGGATGCAGCTCAAGATATCCTTAAGGTGTATTTAATTTCCTTTGAATTGATTAAGAGATATTGTATGCTTCTTCGTCGAATGGTTTGATGATTAAATTGAGGTGTTTCTTTCTACTGAAAATCAGAGTATTTCTTCTGATGTGAGGCATGCTTTGAAAAACAGACCTGTCGTAATAAGACTTAAGGGATTGGTAATATGACACATCCTTGGCTTTAAAATTTCAATTCTAGAGGCATAATAGTCGACGCATCCCCCCAATGGTCTGCTTTTTTTTTTTTTGTCATTTACTCTTGTTAAGGATTGTATGACTGGATCCTTAGACAAAACTCGCGTGCTCTATGCTCCTGTGGAAGAAGTCGGGGGTGAAGGCCGGCTGCTAAATGCTTGTCGTATCCTAGTTTATCTAATAACTTATGTTAATTTAATATAAGAATATGTTTTTACAGTTAATTTGCAAGAGCTTTTGATTTGTTTAATTCCCTAGTTCAGATGTTATCATTGATGCATTTGTGAATGCTGGATTTGCGGGGAAAGATGCAAAATCGCGCTTGAAGGTATTGCTTTTAAAAATTCTCCTGTTGTTTACTCTTTTGCCTTTTGAGTATTTAATTGTATTAGAAACCACAAAATCTCTCTTCCTTATGCTTCATGGTTGTACCTTTTTGCAGCTACATGCCACAATGATGAATGCAAGCTACAGAAAGGATAAAAGCAAAAATACTTTTGATGCGCGAGAGATACACAAAGAGTTTGGGAAGAAAGAGTGGGGAGACTATTTAATCAGAGAAGCTCAGATCTCAAAACGATTTTGGTATGATTCGAGCGGCTACTTCCATTGTTGTGGTTCACTACCTTTTCCACAGAAGTGACACTAAAATGATGGTTTCTTGGTCAAAAGACTCAAAACTATGATCAGTGGTATTTGACTATTTGGTAATGTCAATATGTAACTGTTTTATACATGTGTGTATAATCACAACAATTAGTAAATGTGGCTTGTGTTTTGGACACAGTATGGTATTGTAATTTTGAAACTTTTGCTTTTTTTGGTAAGGAAACGTAGCCTGATTAATCAAAATTATACGGTTACAGAGCTTGAAACAACATTATTAATTTCCGTAATGCAAAAACTCTTAGGTGTATTTTCAACAACCACTAAACAGCCACCATTAGTGAGACCCTAGATATTCATAAATGCTGGTAACAATCCAGATTAAATTATATTTTGAACATCAATGGCATGGAAATAGGTCTGTAACACATTTAAGTTATGGTGCAGGGTCGGTTTGACAATGAGATGAGAGCATTCGAGGTTTAAGCGTTCAATAACCATGAACTCTTGAGGCGCACAATCAGCTCGTAGATGGCAACACTCTGGTATACTTTGTACGATTATGAAAGTTATGTTTGATAACAATCAATGAACATAATTTAAAAGTCATCAAACCGAAAAACAAAGAATTTCACTAAGATTGTCATAATTATCAATGAATCAATAACTAACTATAAATTTTAAGAATTCGAATAATCCTTAAGATTCCATCTCCCAATAAAATCCCCCAAAGGAACCGGGGAAAAATTGGGAGCATAAACACAATGGCAACACCCGAGAAAACCAGAACCAATTTGAATCCTCTTGAACATAGCTCCCCTCACAATGTAGATGCAAGCCTCTCTAGTTACGTCCTTATTACAACACATGATTAGGGTCTTGTCATAAATGAAGTAGCTAATGCCATAATAACTACAATGATATAAAGTAGGTAAGTTTGGCAAGTTAGCTGATAGTAAAGTCATCATGTTTATCCACACAACTTGCCCACTAGTATAACTATCAACCTTCTTCTCTGTTACCCAAATCTCGATATTCCGTGTACTATTATAGGATTGCTTTAACAACGAAAACCTATCTCCCTTAAAAACAGCGAGGACAAAAGTATCGGTAGATAGGTTCTTCTGGCCAGGAAGGAGACAAAAGGACTTGAATATCTCCCTAGAGAAATCAAAGCTTAGGATGAAAAACTCGCGACCAACCCAGTAGAGATTTCCATTCAAGGAGACATGTCGTCGTATAGCATGTTTAAGGAGCCAGACCCCGCCAGGTGGATAAATAAACTTTACTGCATGAGACACACAGTTGTAAATTACAAGTCTCTGGTCGTAAATTAATTGTTGACATGTAAGATACCCAAGAATCTTGTAAACCTTTTCATCAGGTCTAGTACTAATTATATCGTATCCTAAGCCGAGAACACGGAAGTTTTTATCATCGTACTCAATCCATTTAACCTGTCTCGACCACGGATTCCATAGTGCTGTCCCCTTGACCACAAAAAAAAATTTACAAAGCAAGAAGTCATCGCAACGAGTGATGGTTGAGTCACCTAAATTTATTTCACGGTGAGGAATATCATCGTAAGCTAGCTCACGCAACTCTATCTTTGGATCAACCCCGTCGAGACCGATGATGTCTATAGAAAAGATTTTGGAATTGGTCAAGAAGATGAACCGATCAGGACGGGCACAAGCCAAGTGGTTGTTTATGAAGTAATTTTCGTCTAGAAGAGCATTCCATCGTTTGCAAACTGATCTGAATCGAACAAGAGACTGGGGTGGAAGACGAGAGAGTATATCTTCCTCCAGCTCCCACGGAAGCTTCCCATGCGGCTCCATATAGGCTAGGTTTTTTCTTCCATGTTGTTGTTTACTCAGCTTTATTTTCTCGATTAATAGCGCTAATGGGCTTTCTTGATTAGGCCCATGTTGTAAACTAGTCAAAAAAAAGCTGTGATATTTTTACAGGAAAATACCAAAAAGAAATGTTAATTTTACAGACTGTAATTATTCAAAAAACGATGGGACTGTACAGTCGTACAGTACAGACTTGAGAGTTCACATTTTTTAAGTCACAGAGAGGTTTGTGAGACTGGTTTTGTCTTCCTCTGTAACCACATCGTTGGAGTGACCCCCAAGTGCTTGTCCATTTCTGAGAATTCAAGCTTTCTTTTGCTAAATTCAGGTCTAGAAACTCCATTTCCTCAGGTATGTAGTCTCATCCAAGTTGTTGATTTTAGGGTTTTTGTTCCATTTTTTAGGGTTTTCTTCTCTCTTGTTTGGTTTCTGTTGCTGATTTTGTTGTTTTAGAGAGAAATTGCTGCTGATTCTCTGAGGATTTCTTTTTCTTTGAGTGCTAAAAGACAAAGTTTGCATTTTTGGCTTTCTGTTTTTTTTTTCTTGCTTAGTTTATCTACATCTCTTGCATGCTGGTTCTGTACTTAAAGAAAGCTAGAGACATGAGTTTCACAGAGAAATTTCTGTTTGTTCTTGCGTGATTTCTTCTTGAACTTTGAGTATCGGAGAAAAGTGTTTGCATTTTAAAGTTTTGTTCTGTTCCGTTCTGTTCTTGCTGAAGTTAGCTGCTTTTTCTGTTGCTAAACACCTCTTGATGGTTTTGTTTCAGTGATTAAAACTGTTGTGGTGTCATGACGGAAACAGAGGTCTCGGTGTACTGTTACTGGAACGGTTCCATTAAGCATGGCCCTGATGGTGTGTACTATGAAGGTTCGAGTCCTAAAGTGATCAAAGTCAAGCAAAAGACTAAACTCACTTCATTGTTGGATCAGTTGTTTCTACTCACTGGATTAGATAAGAAGAGATGGAAGTTTGGTATAATCGGTAGATATCCTTCAGCTGTTCACAAGTGCGGGGCTAAGTACATTCCTCTTTCTGTAGTCGACGATACTAATTTGGAGATTATGCTTGCTGTTCCAAGTATTCATCCTTCTTTTAACAGTGTGGAACTGTATTTGGAACTGAAACCGGCGTCGGATGATGTTATTCATCATCTTTCTGCTTGTGTGTTGTCATTGACGAATGCTAGTAGCTCCTCGAAAAGACAGAAGACCGCAACCTTAACACCTCCATCTGTTAAATTAGAGGGTGATGGAGGATTGGCGGATGGAAACTCGGGTTCGGGATGGATGCCGGATGTGATTGTTCTGTCTGAGGATAGCAGCGGCATTTCGCATAAGGATTTGAATCAAGATTCCGATTCTGGTGTGTCGAAACCGTGTATGTCTAGTTTGTGGCTAGACGATCATGACTTGCGTGTAGGATTGTGCTTCAAGGATAGGGATGAGCTGGAGAAGGCAGTAGACTGGTGTTCCTTTAAAGGGCAGAGAAAATGCGTAGCACGAGAGACTGCGAATGACGGGTATATCTTCGAGTGTGTCAGATGGAACTGCAAGTGGTCACTTGAGGCCGTTAGATTGGAAAAACACGGAATTTTCGAGATAACCACGTATACAGGTCCGCATACTTGTCGTCCCGCTGATCCAAATGTTTTCAAATCAGAGTTTGAAGCGGACGAGATCGAACGTGTGGTCAGGGTACAACCCGCACAATCAGTTGCTGAGTTAAAGAACTGGTGGAATGAGAAGATTGGCTATGAGCTTGAAACTTCGAAGGTGCGAAATGCGAAAGAGGAAGCTATCAAGAGAATGTTTGGAGATTGGGACCAGAGCTTTGAAGACTTCCCCAAGTTAATGTCTGCCTTTTGTTCATCTAATGGACTGCTTGTGGATTGGAAATATGATCTTTATCCTAATCCGAAGTTTGCATCGTTCTCTAGTGTGTTTTGGGCATTTCCGCAGTCTATTGAAGGATTTCAACACTGTAGACCTCTGATCATAGTGGACACTACAGACTTGGGTGGTGAGTATCAGTTGAAATTGATGATTGCCTCTGGGGTAGATGCAGCGAATAAATATTTTCCGCTTGCCTTTGCGGTTACTAAAGAAGTTTCTGCGGATAGTTGGCGTTGGTTTCTCGCTGAAATCAGAGAGAAGGTAACACAAAGGGAAGGCCTTTGCCTTATCTCAAGTCCTCACCCCGACATACTCGCTGTTGTTAACGAACCCGAGTCTCAGTGGCAAGAACCTTTGGCTTATCACAGGTTCTGTGTGAATCATCTGTGCTCTCGATTCTCTAGAGTTTTTCCAGGCTACCACCTGGAGAGTCTTGTGAAACGAGCTGGTTACACAAATGTGAAGGAAGAGTTTGATTCCTACATGAAGGAGATCCAAGAAGAAAATCCAGAGGCTCGGAAATGGTTAGACCAGTTTCCTCCACATCAGTGGGCTCTGGTTCATGACACTGGCCTGAGATATGGAATCATGAAGATAGATACAAAAGATCTGTTTGCCGTTTGCAGAGGATTTCAGCTGGCTGATCACGTAGTGACAGGTTCTGTTCTGCTTCTGTTTGATGAGATGAGATGCTTGTTTGACGAGTCTTTTAACTCTAGCCGTAGCTCTCTTAACTGCGGCAATAAGTACACCACACCGGTGGAGGAGAGCCTTGAAGAGTTTAGGACATCGTCTGTTACTTACATTGTTATGCCGTTAGACAACAACGCGTTTCAGGTGACAACACCGTCGCAGAAGGATCGATGGACTGTTCAACTGAATGACTCAACCTGTACGTGCTTGGAGTTTCAAAGCTGCAAGTTCCCATGTCTACATGCTCTAGCCGTCTGCAAGAAGCTGAAAATCAACCCTTTGCAATATGTAGACAACTGTTACAGTCTTAAACGGTTTAACAAAACTTACGCTGCCACGTTTTCCCCTGTTCCGGAAATTTCAGCTTGGCCCGAAGCTTATGGAGTTCCAAGATTGTTCCCTCCCGTCATTCCACTGCCACCTCAACCAGGACCACCACCACCGCCTCCAGCTAACGGACCAGGCAAGTCCAAACGCAAAATCACCAAGACGAAGAGACTTGAAAGTTACATAGTTTGAAGTAACCAAACTGAACCAGGTTTTTTGGTGGCCTATGCTAAAAGTAGTGATTATGTAGTATCTTTTGACGTCTGTGAAGTCAGATTAACCGTTTCATGTTGTATAACGGAGTAACATTACTAATGTGTTAGCTGCTTTTGTATGTGAACTAAAAAGTGAAAATTATTATGGAAACTTTTGGTGATCCCCTGAAGTAATATGAAAAATGAATCTCATTGTCATCTTCTTCTTCTTTACGATCTCTTTTCCAATCTTGTACCATTGTTCCTCTCCTGCTCTCTTACCAATTTGTTCGAAAACCAGGTGGACAATATTTTTGGGTCATAAGGTAAGTTTGGAAAGTATGTGACAAAAATAAAATTTTGTGGAAGTGACAGGTTAATAGTGAAAATTAAAAAAACTATCGGCGGAGGGAAAAAATATCTTTACGGCAGATCACCGGAAAAAGAGAAGAGAAGACAGATGTTAAGTTGCAGGTCTATCTTTAGGTTCGTTTCCTCTTCCTTCAACGTCTATCCGAGAAACCACAAATTTAGTAAAAATTATTCTTTCTCTTAAACTTTCTGAGAACAATCTGAAATTTGATTTGGCAATCTCTCAGGATTGATCGTGTAATAGGATTCACGAGTAGATGTTTTCAGTCGAAACCGGTAAAGATACTTTTGATGTTACTGTAGGTGTTGAAAGGTGTAATCTTTAGTAAGTTATTTGAGATTTACCCTTTTGATAAGCTTGTTTTGTGGCACTGGAATTTGTAGGAATCTATTAGGTTTATGAGTTTTAAGGCAAACGCTGAGAAGATTGGTATGGATGGATTCAAGAAGCAGAAGATGGTGAATTTAGTGTGGAAACCCATCTCTACTGAATCATCCTCTTCGGTTCTTGCAGGTTGGTTATATAGCATCTTGACTTTAAGGAGTTTATGGTATCATTCCAATTTTTACATGGCTTTCTTATGATGGGACAGAAGCTGGAAATGAAGTCCAAGAAGTTGCTTCATCAAGTAATGTTTCTGTTTCTAAGGAAGGTGGAGTGAATGAGACGACTGAAACAGCTTCAGTTGTTTCCATTGGAAAGCATTCAGTTTCTCTTGAGGTTCTTTTTTTCCCTTCTGTTAACTTAGGATACGACGACTGAAACATGGCTGTGCATATTGTTCTTAGGACTTGTGTTCTTATTCATTCGTGTTTGATGTCACATTGATGTTCTCTTAGTCTTAGATAATTGTCTGACTTTGTGTCAGTGGTTGTAGGTTGGTGCTTCTTTGATTAAGTTCATCAAAGGGAAAGAGTAAGAGCTCTAGTTTCTTGATCTTACACCTTGAGGTTTAGCTCCACGTGATGTACGTGCTAATAGGACTGAATTCTTGAAATCAGAGGAACTACACAGAGGAATATTGAAGAGGAAATGGGAGTGAGGATCATTCTTCCATCATCAAGGAACGAAGATAATATCAGTAAGATTTTGGAACCCACTGTAATGTGTAATCTGATGTCTGTGCCCATATCTTAGCTGGCTGACTTGTACCATTTTCAACTGGTTTGGTTCAGCAAATCTTATTTTGTTGTATCCCTTTTTTTTTTTTTCTTATGGCAGTCATTGAAGGTGGTTCAGTGGACTGTGTATCTAAAGCTTCAGAAAGAATAGTGACCCTCATCGATGAGGTTCCTTATCATTTTCCTTTGATCTTTTGTATTGTGCTCGTCCTTTCCTTTTTCTTTCTGATTGTGTGCAATGGAAATCACGTTCTAGGTTGTAAAGAGCCCGATTCTCGACTATTCGCACTTTATATCACTTCCACTGGCCATATATCCTGAGTTAGTGGACAAGCTAGTGAATTTTCAGAACTCTGTACTCGGAAACCGTAGCATAGCTGGTGATGAACAAGACGACCAAGCAAATAGTTCAACAACAAATGTGACGGTTGATCTAAAAGCTGATAGTGAAAAAAACCAGGTTAATGTGGATATCAGGAGCATACCCATTGTCAGTTACCAGCCTAAGGCTAGAGGAACAGAGACATCTACTTTATATGGTGAGAAAAGGAATTAAATTGATGAATCTGAGAAATGAACATAACTGCTGCTAATTGGGAGTAAACTTATTCTTCTGAATTACATGCTCACTACATACTGTACATTGGCAGACTTGGGAATTGAAAGGTCCATATTTATTAAGCCTCATACGTTTCACTTGACTGTGCTTATGCTAAAGTTATGGAACAAAGATCGACTCAATGCAGCCCGTGATGTTTTGAAGGTAAATTTTCTTTGAAGAGATAAAAATTCATTCATTTCAGGAATGCTTCATGCATCTGAGTGTTTTGTTTTCTGAAAAGAACAGAGTATATCTCCTAGGGTGATGGATGCTTTGGATAACCGACCGCTATTCATTAGACTTACAGGATTGGTAAGATGACACATCCTTGGATTCACTTTACAATTCATTTCCCACCGGTCTATTCATTCCTATGTCGTTTTAATTTCTTGTTAAGGATTGTATGAGAGGATCATTAGCCAAGGCTCGTGTGCTCTATGCTCCTGTTGAAGAAATTGGTGATGAAGGCCGACTTTTACGTGCTTGTCGTATCCTAGTTATTAGTGAAAATATTATTTCAGTCCTGCCTGCATTGTTTAGACTGTAAGACTTTGGTTTTCGTTAACCCCAAGTTCAGAAGTTATTATTGATGCGTTTGTGGAAGCTGGGCTGGTTCTCGAGAAAGATGCAAAGCAAAGCTTGAAGGTAAGAGAAATCTAGGATTTCGTGACCAAAACCAGATGCCGTGAAAGATAGTTACATTTTCCCCTATTTTGCAGCTACACGCGACTGTGATGAACGCGAGGCACAGAAAAAGGTGATTTTTCAATCTAAATTCCAAAAATTTATTATATTCAGATAAAGAAATCAATGTTAAGAAAACTCTGAGAGTATGTGGAAAAATCTTGTGGTCTCAGAAAGGACAAAAGGAAGAAGATGGAGACATTTGATGCAAGAGAGATACACAAACAGTTTGGAAATGAAGACTGGGGAGAGTATCTGATCCGAGAAGCTCATCTCTCACAACGTTTTGTGTTTGACCAGAGCGGTTATTACCGCTGCTGCGGTTCAATACCATTTCCCGCTGAACACAAAGAGTGAGAGGAAACACTGAAGCGGTCGCAGTCTCGAGTTTCTTTGTATGTTTTTGTCCCAGCATCTTATTTTCGTTATGCCTTGACAAATCAGTCTGTGGTGTGTGGCATCGTATGAGCTAAGAAAACCAATTTGTAAAGTTGTATCAGTCATTTGTGTGTCAACCAAATAGTTGCTCTTGTGTAGTTCTGGTTATTCAAAAGTGAGTCATGTTAAACAAAAGAATTAACAGAAAATAAGAATGAATAACATTTCTAATTCCTTTTTCTATTTTTTGAAAAAGCTTTTTTTATGATTTCATTTATTTTTTTATGTTTAGTTCACGATGAATAAATATAAAATTATTTTAGTTTATAATATTTTATGGAAATATGCTTGTTTTTAGTGAAATAATTAAATATCCGCAAGTATTCATAAATATTAATAAAATTACAACCATCAAGAAGTACCCAAGAGATCGCCCGAGAGTGAGAGTCGCCGTGCAAGTGAGACCACCACAACACAAAACGATTACTTTCCTTGCATTAATATAGCCGTCTATGGTTTTTTTATTCAATTACAAATTAATCACTGTCTCCCGTTTGGTCCGTCACATCGAAAGTTATTATTTTGTTGTATGAGTTTGGTCGTGGTTTCATTGGGTCCGGTATCTTTTCCTCTGGTTTCTTTTCTTCTTGCTTCTTTTTTTCCGGTGCTGGAGGTTTTGGTGCGGGAGGTTTTGGTGCGAGATGTGGTGCCGGTGCGGGATGTTTGGTAAACATACATGTTGCCCTTGACCTGGGTATTACCGTTTCATATCTCTCGGGTGCTCTTGGTTGATGATATTCTGTGTCTGAGGATTCCTCCAAGAAATCATCATCATCATCTTCATTCCCGAGTTCATTTTCTTCGTTTTTATCAAATAAGATGCCTTTAAAAAAGAAAACACAAAAGTAACATGATTTATATTTGTATAGGTCTGCTGTCTAAGTATTTGGTTCTTTGTTATCTTCATTTAAGCCAAGATGAAAAAAATATCTTATAAACAGCAATTAAACTGCAGAGAAATGTTATCACCTTTTAATGCCCGGCCTAAGATATCAACAAACGATCCAGTATCTGCAAAGAAGTAGAAACAAGAAACAAGTATACTCAATAGAACAAGTATAGTCTATAGATTATAGCTAAGTTGGTATATACGAATTCAAGTAAATGTGCATGCCATGATAAATTGATAACATCATTTTTGTTTCTTTGTTGATGAATAAAAAACAGAAATTTCTTGATGAAAAAAAAAAAAAAAAAAAATTTGTTCAAAAAACTCAAGATTAACACCTACTCCAAAAAATAGGATTTAGAATAACAAATAGGATCTTGATTTAAACAGAAATAATACACCAAAAAAAATTCTTGTCTATATATGGTTCCAAAGGCACCTAGTATCCGATGGGGTAAACTCGCATCACAGTCTGGAAGGTGGATCATCCTCTCAACTCTCAAGTTACAGTTAAGGTTATATAAATGAATAAGACAGAAAAGAATGAGGAAGAACGCACCTGGTAGGAATTTGCGTAAGCTGGGAAATGCCAAAGTGGATATGAGAAGTAGTAGAAGACTTGCTCCAATCATCATAATTCCTATAGACATAAGCAGAAGAATTGCTCCAGTCAGAAGTAATTTGAGGACGATGTGTATCATCTTGAGAATTGTTTTTAGTTTCGTTCTTTACTTTTGCCAGAATTAATGTCAGGGTGAAATATATATTACCATTTTTTTTTTTTTTTGGTTTCCCACTTGTTAATTTAAATATATGTACCAGTTTATATATACCGATTTAAGCAAGTAAAAAAATACTTTACACGGTGGATCTGACTTGGGTAGACCCATCCTCAGCCAGAATGATGTACTCATGGAAGGTGGGAGTAGTAGGTAAGTAATTGACCCCTTAAAATATATCAACTATAGGGGCCAGAATGATGTACTCTAAAATAGGACTAGTTGAAGTATTTTACTTGTAAGCTTACCAATGAGTTCCGGAAACACTAGCGGCGGTGGTACTATGGTTCGAACTGAAGAGAGCCCTCGTGACATACTTTCAAGAGGAACGGTCCCGAAGCTTCTCAGGAAATCAGCTAGTGGAGAAGGTTGTTGCATCTTCAGAATTCCTGAGAGCCTCTCACGTAGCAACAAGACAGCTTATGAACCCAAAATCGTCTCCATCGGACCTTATCATCATAAGAAGCCGCATCTTGAGATGCTTCAAGAACATAAACACCGGTTTCTTGAGTTTTTTTTAACTAAGGCCCAGAAAAAGGGTGTGAGTATGGACGATTTGGTCGAAGCAGTGTCTGGTTTGGAGGAGGACATAAGGGATTCTTATTCTGAGAATCTTGATAGTGAATTTGGTAAGAATGGTTTGATTAGTATGATGCTTCTCGATGGTTGTTTCATTTTGACGTTGTTCTTTGTGGTAGCGAGGAAAGTTAGCTACACTGATAAAGATGATCCAATATTCAGGATGCCATGGATTCTGCCGTCAATAAGAAGTGATCTTCTACTTGTAGAGAATCAGATCCCTTTCATTCTTCTAAAAACTCTGTTCGATACATCAAAGATAGTAACTACCAAGGGGTTAAACGAGCTCGCGTTTATATTCTTCAATCATTCTTTAGACAAACCAGAATGTTTTTGGTCAAGACATCATGGAACTAAGGCAAAACATCTTCTTGATCTGATTCGACAGACTTTCATGCCTGTTATGCCTACCAAGACTGGAAATGAAGTAAAGTCGCCTAGTGGTTTTCTGAGAATGATTCTCTCTGCCAAAAAGCTTCATATGAGAGGGATCAAATTTAAACCGAGAAACGACACAACCGAATTCTTGGATATAAGATTTGGGAGAAACCTTGTCGAGATACCGCCAATAGCCTTAGATGATTTTATCATCACAGTCTTGCTTAATTGTGTTGCATTTGAGCAGTTTTACGTGTATTGTACTAACCACATCACAAGCTATACAGCTTTTATGGGGTGTCTTATAAACAGCGAGGCGGATGCGACGTATCTGGCTGAAAGAGGGATAGTAGAGAACTACTTTGGATCAGGAGATGAAGTCTCACAATTCTTTAGGAGCATAGGTAAAGACATCGCCTTCGACATCTCTAGGAGTTATTTATCTGAGATCTTTCAAGGAATTAACAAGTATTCTTCAAGAGGATATCATGTACAATGGGCTGGGTTCAAGCATACTCACTTTGATTCTCCATGGACCTGTCTTTCTTCTTTTGCGGCCTTGTTGCTTCTCATGCTCACAGTAATCCAAGCTTTCTATGCAGTTTATGCCTACAATCGTCCTCCCAAAGACAACTGAAAGGTGAGACTTGTGACTTAAGTTTCTTTATATATGACCTGCAGTTTTATATGGGAAAGAAGTCCCAAGATGAATACGGTGATTAGATTCAATAAGAGACCGAGTATACCCAAATTGTTGGATGTAAAGAGTTATCATATTTATTTGTACTTTCCCTGTTATACAACTCGTGGTTAATTATGCTGATATATATTAATGTGATTGCCGAATAGTGGACTGACCATTAGTGTGAATTGATAGGATTTGGTTTGTTAGTCATTTAGTTTGTTTCATGTTATCTATGAAAGCCGTGCTGAACCCTGAGAGATAAATCTAACTCCACATGGTTTTGTGGTAGGACGATTGATGGATTCTCGGGCATCACTATGATTATGATCAGTAGTACTCTCAATGTGGAACTTTATATGTGTGCGATGCTAAGCAACTGGTAATTATGGCTTGTGTTTTCTCGACATAATAGTTTTGTAATTTACGCATTATAATATGGTTTGCTAAATGCTTGTGGTATCCTAATCTCTTGAAGAGCTAAATTTTATTCTTGACCACTAAAGTTACAGACTAATGTTTGTAAAATTGTATCAGTCGTTTGTATGTTGATCACTAATAGTTGCTTCGTTGTTTAGGTTCTCCAAAAGAAAAGAAAAAAGAGCTTATAGCTTTAAAGACTTTACTTAGAGGTTTAGCGATCAAACTAATCGGACTGTTAAGGCAGATGATAACAAGCATTCTATCTACATCATTCATTGTGTACGTATATTGTCAACGAGCTTTTTTATCAATATATAAACAAGAAAAACAAATTAATAACCGGTTACACCTTTAAAAATGCTCTGCACCGGTTGAGAGAGATCAATTCATAAATAATGTTCATAGAATAACACAAATACTGTACTCTATAATGTTTGGGATTGTAAATGAAATTCACAAAAATCACACCTAGATTGTAGAGAACTAGTTCTTCACAAATTTTGATGGAGTAAATGATATTAACATAAAATGAATTTGTAAATTGGGATAATACTAACACTGAATGGAATAGAAAGTAAAAAGGGTAAAATAACACTATTTTATTGGGGAATAATAATAGATAAACTTCTTCATTTGTATTTAAGTGCAATTTTTTATCGAGGTGTTCAAATTTTTTTAATTAATGATTGGGTGCAATTGAATCTGATGAGATGAAAAGGATTTAGAAAAAAAAAATAAAAATGAAAGAGCATATTACGAAGTACAGATGATAGTCGGGTATGGATAATATATACTAGGTGTTTTATATATTGATGTCAAAAAATTTATTCACGCTAACAATTATTCTCTTCTTTCTATTGACATTCGATCACCATTTGCAATGAGGAAGTTGACTCATACATCGGTAACTTACCATCACGGTGCGTCAAGAGTGTTAAAAATGTCATCCTTCCACGCATGGATACGAGAGAGCAACAACATTAATCTTATATAATGGACTCCATTTCAAAACAAAATTTTGAAACATATAGGATCTCCCATATATAAGGCCATAATGTTGTTGCTACTTATTGAATACATGTGTTGGAACTTGATTTGCAAATGATAAATGATCTTTGCTTAGTGGAAAACTTGACATGGTAGATAACTTTAACATTGAGTAAATGTTTAGTGATGTTAAACCTGGAATTAGCGAATTCCAATATATTGTCCCGATTCTTTCTCTTAAATCATAAAACACTACACTATTTAATTTCATTACATTATATCGAAAAGTAGCCAACTCTCCTTCAAACAAAGTTTTTCTTACACAATCAAAAAAATTTCTCTCTTTCACTTGCCTTAGATTCGAACTCATGAGGTAAAGCTGAGCCCTCAGACCAAATGAGTTGCTTCAATACATTATACATTATGCATACATCTGAACATTAGGTGAAGAGCAGCTATAATATTAGAGGCTAATGACCTAATCAATAATGAAGTCAACAGATCTAAAATTGGAAAGATTCTTGTGCATGGAGGCAAGACAACGAAAATCAAGCTTATTAAATGCTTAATGATTCGTATAATTCCACCGGCCTACAACCAATCACAGAGCTATTGGGGGTGTTTATATGTTATAATATTTAGTTATAAGTTTTAATTAGGTTTATCATGTTTAAGTTGCAAGGAATCAAACCATTTTAAATACAACAATCGATATGAACCACCTATTTAATCTTAATAAACCAATGTCTAAAAGACTAGATTAATTATGATATTAATTATTATCCCATCTAAACGACCCTTGGCATATTTGGTAAGGTGGAAGCAATGAACCTTGCATTCAAAGTTGTATTGAGTTTCTTGAATCAGTAAGAGTTCAAGGAACTATATAGACGTAAAACATCAAGACATGTCATGATCCCAATTGACCTAACATGTGATTGGTTTTTGAAAAACTTTTTAAGAAAACACTTATTGGTTACATAACAAAAGTGGACGCATGATTTTTGGATCATAAAAAGCATATTCTTATTTTACTTATAGCATATATGGACTTTAACAGATGTAACAGCTTTTGTAATCTATTACCAAAATAATTTCATTTTATCCTTTTTATGAAAGAAACTATTGAATCCAATTTTGTTAATGAAATGTTTATTTTGTTAAAAATGTTTTTAACATTTACAATAACAACTTGGTCTAGTGGTATTTGAGAAATATTCAAGATTATGAGTTCAAGTACATTTGAGAGGGGTGATTTACGCTCTAATTGTGTTATTATAACCAGTTAGCTCGGAACACCGGAAGAGATTATAAACAAAAATTTGGAATTTTCATGGTTTATATAAAAAAATATAACAATTTTTTAGAAAAACAAAGATTCTAAACACTAGAACTATCCATTGTACGAGCATAGTGATTTGAAGTTCAGGCAAAAAAAAAAAAAAAAAATGCTACAAAACAACTCTGGCTAACATTGGATTCATTAAGTGGTAGAGAAAATTAATGTACAAGTTTGTGAATACGGTCGAGAATGTTCATAGAAAAGAGTAAATAATGGAGGGACCCAAAATGACATAGTTGAAATGGAATATAATCATAAATGAGTCACAATCTTCAAAATCTGCTCAAATCAGTGAGAAAATAAAAAGAGAGAAGAAGATTATTTATTTCACATGCAAGCACATAATAATTTTGGCCGGTTCATCATCCCATACACATCGATTACAGCTCACACATGTCCCTCCTCTTAGTTTTTTGGTCGTACCCATTTGTTTTCTTGTCTCTCTAGTCTAATCTCATCTTCTTTTCTGTTTTTGCCCTTTTTGAATTTGATCTGTCCTTTGGGTCCACCCACCACCACCACCCTAATTTCAATCACTTTTAAAACCGGCCATTACTTTAAACCGGCCATTTTTTAACTATTGGGCAAATCCAGTCCAAATTGTTGACATACAGCCGCTCTATATATAACATTTTGTCAGCCACAAAATATTAATATCCTTTTCAAAACAAAAGTATGACAAAAACAAAAACCCCACAAATATTTCGAAAAATACCTTAAAACAACAAAAAATCATGTGACAAATCTTTAATTTGGAAAATGTTTTTCAAACATTAGGAAGAGGTAATGACTCGTATAAAACCGCTTAGTAGAATTTTTAAAAGCTTTTCATAAATTTTAAATTTATAGTACAATTGGATTTTTCGAATTATAGTGTTTATTTTTAAAAATTTAACATAAAATGTGGAACTAGGGTATTTATCAGGATAAGATTGATATATTACTTTCATTTTAACTTGAACATTTACTTGTCTTTTGTCGTACTAGAGTTACTATGTAGTCTTGAATAGTGACAACTACGTAAAGAGTAAAGAGTGATCAAAACTGCACAATACATATATATCGTATGAATACATAAAGAGCAAAAAATGTATTACGATCAGATTTTGCATCCACCCATATCTTGTTATTCTAGAATTTACCACGTAAATTTTTTAATATTTTAGTGTTTTTAGGCAGCTTCCTAACAAAATGGAAACACATGAAATCATTTATTAAGTTGTGACCAACTCACCAAGAGAAACTCATAAAAATATTAGTATTAAAAAATTATCAAGCATGGAATACCCTGGATATATGAAGAGGCTTCTATATAAAGAGTATATGTCATGCAAAAGGTCTTATCATCTTCTTCATTAACCCCAAAAAAAAACGTTCTAAACATTTGCTTCATCATCTAGAATAATGGCAGGAGTTGCTTTTGGTTCCTTTGATGATTCTTTCAGCTTAGCTTCTCTAAGGGCTTACCTCGCTGAGTTCATCTCCACTTTGCTCTTTGTTTTCGCTGGTGTTGGTTCTGCCATTGCCTACGGTTCGTAATTATTTTAACTAAAATTTACATTCATTTCTAAAAACAATTATTAATAGGTCCATTAGACTTACTGAATGTGTTACATTTTATGTATATAGCCAAGCTGACCTCGGACGCTGCTCTTGATACCCCTGGACTTGTCGCCATCGCGGTTTGTCATGGTTTTGCTCTCTTTGTCGCCGTGGCCATTGGAGCTAACATCTCCGGTGGACATGTCAACCCTGCCGTCACTTTTGGTCTTGCTGTTGGTGGTCAAATCACAGTCATCACCGGAGTATTCTACTGGATTGCTCAGCTTCTTGGCTCCACTGCCGCTTGCTTCCTCCTCAAGTTCGTCACCGGTGGTTTGGTATGTTCTCATCATCAGTCCTTACTTTAATTCGTAGCTTTTTACATTTGCAAACAACAAAAAGGAAACTGAGACATAGTCATATTTTTTTTTTGTTTTTTTTTTTTTTTTATCAACAATATTTTAAGCAAGAACTTAAAACGGCTCAGAAAACCAAGCCGAAAGGAGACATAGTCATATTTATGTTACGATATATGTTTTATCATAAACCGTACTTATTTTTTTCAACAATGTAAAAACGCAGGCGATCCCAACACACAGCGTAGCAGCAGGACTAGGATCAATTGAAGGAGTAGTGATGGAGATCATCATCACCTTCGCTTTGGTCTACACCGTTTACGCCACAGCTGCTGATCCCAAGAAAGGTTCTCTTGGAACCATTGCTCCTCTAGCCATTGGGCTCATCGTTGGTGCCAACATCCTTGCCGCTGGTCCTTTCTCCGGTGGCTCAATGAACCCAGCACGTTCCTTTGGACCAGCTGTTGCAGCTGGTGACTTCTCTGGTCACTGGGTCTACTGGGTTGGTCCACTCATTGGTGGTGGACTTGCTGGTGGTATCTATGGCAATGTCTTCATGTCTTCTTCCGAACATGTTCCTCTTCCTTCTTCTGATTTCTAAAGCCAAAAATATTGTGATGATGATTCTTGATTCATGTTTCTGTGTTTGGTTTCTTTGTCTCTGATCTCTTCTTGTTTTTGTTTGGACTTTGGTTCGGTTTGTATGAATATCATTTAATGGATGGTTGTTAAGTTACTAATGTTTTTTTTCTCTTTTAATGGATACTATTCTGGCATAAGAATTCTAGAATTCAAATTTTAGTAACGATACTAATACAGACTAGTAGACTAGCTATAAGTGCCGTTTCATTAATAATCATATATACTATTTTGTTTAATATATTAAACAGGTTGTATGGTTAATTATCGACATATAACTACAATTTTATGATATATATAGTAATAACAATAACAAAATAATGTATCGTTTCATGTGGAAAGTTCGGGATCATCATCCTCAATAGGTAAGTTCTTAGGGATATTCCATTCATGAGCCTTCCACTCTGGCAATTGTTGTACGACGACCTATTAAATTAGTTATTGTTACAAATTAATCACATGCATATATAGAAAAATTATACATTAATCATGTATAATAGAGAGGATGTATTACCAATCCGGTAGAATCTGGATTTCCCACGTTGGTCTGACAGGCGAGTCTCCAATTTTTTGGTTTCTATAAACGTTAAGTTGTTTAATTTTATATAGAACCAAATGTTATAAAATTGCTAATTGTAAAACGAATAATACCCTTTTGAGTTTCTCTTTCTCAATGTCAGTTCGTGGATTTAGAAGCTCCTTCCCATTCACAATCTGCAGAGAATGTCCATATATATTCGAATGACCAGAAAATTCAGAATATAAAATTAAGTTATCTGGTTAATTTATATACCTCGACCATGCAAGTAGCACAAGTTCCTACCCCGGCGCAGTTTGACAAGGGCTGACTCTGTCAAAAATGACACATGAAAATGTTACAATGTGTAATCAAACTAACAAAAGTAAATCCAAATTTAATTAATGGATGTATAGAAAGTCATACGTACATAAGGACCATAGAGTTCGATGTTAGTATCCAACATTATGTCTCTAAGTTTCTGTCCACCGCACGCTCTTCTCCAATGCACGTCCGGCGTACCATCCGGTAGCAACACCGACTAAACAATTAAATTATCCACAATCAAGTGTCTATAAATTTAGTAATCCCATTACAAAAAATATCATTGACCTAACATTTCATAGTAGTCTAAACGCAAACGCACATATGTAAAGAAACAATATTGTAGCATAGTTAGGACTTGATTAGGACCAATGCTTACATGGACGAACGCAAAATCGACAGCAGGAGGTTCATCCTCGGGCTCTTCTACGGCTGTTTGAGGCTGGCTCACCGGTGCGGTGCTTATGGCTCGGATGGTTTTGGCTCTGAACAATCTAATGGCATTGTGTTTTGGGTTACTAAGTTTAAAGATATGATTTGGAGATAGAGAAGCTACTAAGCCTGAACCATTCAGTTGTACACTACTTCCCATTGTCTTTCTAAATGAAAATGGCACCAAAAAAAAAGAAATATTGGGACTTTTATTCTGGATAATATTTTATTTGAATTCATGAGGTTTATATGTGTGGTGCCTCTGCTCTCTCTTATCCAAGGTTATCTGATGGTAAACCAAACCGGTTAATAGTTCTGGACAATTATTTCACTTCTTCTACCTGGTTCTGTGTAAATTTTTTTCATCTTCCAAATTTGTTAATTATGAACAATAAAAACCAAATAAAAACGGGTTCCTAATGTATTTACTTATATATTTTCAAAACATATGTATTTAATTCGATTACTGTTCTTGGTCAACAGCATGTAGTATACGGTTTTAAACTTAAATGATATATAGTACAATCAAAAATGATTGTGTCATTAATGGTTTTATTATGCAAATTCGTCCATCTAAAAAAATTATCCTAACTTTAAAAAAAAAATTCCAGCTCAATTGTATATCAGTATATGTGAGATTATATGTACCGGTCTTATTAGATANACATTATACCCCCCAAACCAAAAAAAAAAAAAAAAAAAAAAATACAGTATACTCCAACTTGAGAAAATGCTTTTGAGAACATTTTTAATCAAGCCCTTAATGGGCCAACAATATAATAAAAGGCCCATGGGTTAACACTTGACTTATCCAATTTTCAAAGATAAACTAAAAAAAAGAAAACCAAAAAATGGAAAATTTGCTCGAGCGATTGCTCAATTTGCTGTGAGCAAAACTGAGAAAAATCCGGGAAGTAGAAGAAAGTCGGAAAAATGTTAACTTCAATGCCACATTCACCTCAAAATCTACGCTTTCTCGGCTACTTCCCTCTCACTTCATCTTCTTTCACTCTCTTCTTCAAACCCTTTTCTCTTCGCACCATCTTTGCCGCTTCTTCTCCTTCCAGACGCCCTCGCACCGCCGGTTACCGTCGCACTGACCCTTCTCCTCGTTTCCCTCCGAGACGCAAGTGGAGTACGAATTCCGAGGAGGAGAATACTAGGCGGAGAAAAAGTACGTCTCCAATGGAGAAAGATAAAGCTAATTCTGATTCGTTCGAGTTTAATAAGAGAAGAGCTGAAGGAATGGATAAGTTTGATAAGCCCAAGAAGAATCTTAAACGGAATACTCGTGCTCTTAATCCTACCAACACCATTGCTTATGTTCAGGTTTCAAATTTTGAGTTATAATCTGTGTTGGGTTTCGTTCAAGTTTGGATTTTGATTTCTTGGTTTTGGCTACGTTTTAGATTCTTGGGACTGGAATGGATACACAGGATACTTCACCTTCTGTGTTACTCTTTTTCGACAAACAAAGATTCATTTTTAATGCTGGAGAGGTTAGTTTTCTGCAAATTTCTCTGATATCCATATGTTATCTTTAGTGGATGTAGTTTGAATACTTAATGTTGTATTGCAGGGCTTGCAACGTTTCTGTACAGAACATAAGATTAAGTTATCAAAGGTATGACAATAATTCGTCTTTTATGAATACTAAGCGTGTGATGAGGTGAATTTAAAATGTGAAATGTGATGATCTGCTCACTTTTTAGGTAGATCATGTTTTTTTGTCTCGTGTGTGCTCAGAGACAGCGGGCGGCCTTCCAGGTTTATTTTTGTGATCCAGGCATCTGCTTCAATATGTTTGTTACAAGATAATAATTTTTTTTCATATTAAATGATATAGGTCTTCTATTGACTCTGGCTGGTATCGGTGAAGATGGACTATCCGTGAGTGTTCTTCTCATATGATCTCTTTGTATGTTTCCTGTCTGTTTTCCCGAGTTTGTGCTTGCCATTCGATTAATTGATTGAATAGTATTGCTGAAGTTATGAAATATCTCTTGTTACAAAGGTAAACGTATGGGGTCCTTCGGATCTTAAGTATTTAGTTGATGCAATGAGGTCATTTATCCCTCGTGCTGCGATGGTTCATACACGAAGTTTTGGTCCGTCATTGGCTACATCTGACTCCACGCCTCAGATTGGCTCAAGTAAACCGAAAGATGATCCATTTGTTCTTGTGGATGACGAAGTTGTGAAAATTTCCGCCATTCTCCTTGAACCAAGTCGCTCTGAGGATTCCGGAAGCAAACCTGGTGAAACGTCAGTTATATATGTATGCGAGTTACCTGAAATCAATGGAAAATTTGACCCACATAAGGCCAAGGCTCTTGGACTGAGAGCTGGTCCAAAGTATGGTAAACTTCAGGCTGGACAGTCTGTGAAGTCAGATTTCAAAGATATTACGGTACGTCTCAAAAAAAAATTCTAATGAAAGTATCCACAACCCAATATCATTTTCTCTCGGAGCAGACTAAAACTGGTTACGTTTGACCGTAGGTTCATCCGAGTGATGTGATGGGTCCTTCAGTTCCTGGTCCTATTGTTTTGCTTGTGGACTGTCCAACAGAGTCACATGCCGAGGAATTGCTATCTAGCCCTTCTATGAAGAGTTATTATTTATCCCTTGATAATTCAACAGCTGGGGATAAGTTTGTTAATTGTATTATTCATCTAAGTCCCGCTTCTGTAACAAATAGTCCTACTTACCAAGCGTGGATGAAGAGATTCCATTCGTCCCAACACATTCTTGCTGGACATGAAGCGTGAGTCTCCTCAATTATGATTATTTCTTGTCAAAACTGTTGAATTTTATTTGTCTGATATTTCGTTCGGGTGCTTGTCCAGGAAGAATATGGAGTTTCCAATCTTGAAAGCTAGTTCTAGAATCACAGCTAGACTTAACTATTTGTGTCCACAGTTCTTTCCAGCTCCTGGATTTTGGTCTCCTCAACATGTTAATGGCTCGATAAATTCCGCTTCTTTAAGCAAGGTTGCAAATGCTTTTCTGATCCATTTTTATTGAGTTGGAATGTGGTTTTGTTCAGTGAATCAAGCTGTGTTCTTTTCTTTGCTTGTCAGTGCTTCGGTTCAAGTATTGGTGAAAGCATTTCCGCTGAAAATCTCCTCAAGGTATCGACTGATTCTCTTGCATGGGATTAATATCCTGTTGTTTCGGTGCCATGCTTCCTCAATATGAAACTTGCTTCCTTTAGCTCTTAAGTCTCTCTCTCTCTCTTTCTTTTATGGTGGGCAGTTCACTTTGCGTCCACATGGTAATCTTGGGGTAGACAGATCTTGTATCCCTAGTCAACTGACATCCTCACGAGCGATAAACGAGCTACTTTCAGAAATTCCCGATATGAGCCGTAAGACCGAAGAAGTCAAACGGTTATGGAATGGACTACACAACAAGATGATGATTGAAGAGCCATGGCTGAATGAGAGCACTGTTCCAAGCTGTCTTGAAAACATTAGACGAGACGACATGGAAATAGTTCTTTTGGGCACTGGTTCGTCCCAACCCTCAAAATACAGAAATGTCAGCGCAATTTATATTGACTTATTCTCTAGAGGTAGTATTCTCTTGGATTGTGGGGAAGGTACTTTGGGCCAGCTTAAACGAAGATATGGAATAGAAGGAGCTGATGAAGCGGTCAGAAACTTGAAATGTATATGGATCTCTCACATCCATGCTGATCACCATACAGGCCTCGCAAGAATCCTTGCCCGTAGGTGTGAGCTTTTGAAAGGAGTAGCTCATGAGCCTGCGATGGTGGTTGGACCAAGACCGCTTAAAAATTTTCTCGATGCATACCAAAGACTTGAGGATTTAAATATGGAGTTTCTCGATTGCAGGAACACAACAACGACTTCTTGGGCTTCTCTAGAACCAACAACCCCTGAGAAAACTACTAGTAGCAGCAATGCAGAGGGTTCGTTGTTTAGTAAAGGAAGTCCAATGCAGAGTATACATAAGAGACCGAGTGGCCCAGTGACCGACAATTCTTCAGCTTTACCATATATAAAGAAACTGAAAAAGATCCTCGGCGAATTGGGTTTGGAGGATTTAATTAGTTTCCCTGTTGTACATTGCCCTCAAGCCTATGGGGTTGTTTTAAAAGCAGCGGAAAGAAAAAACTTAGCGGAAGAACAGATTTCAGGTTGGAAATTGGTTTACTCAGGCGACACAAGACCTTGTCCTGCAATGGTCGAAGCTTCAAAAGGAGCAACTGTTCTTATACATGAGGTTTGTGAGTTTCTCTACAACAAGCAAAATTCTCTAAATCATTACTTCATTCACATTCTAATAAATTCCATCTCTTCTTTTAACAGGCAACGTTTGAGGATGCGTTGGTAGACGAAGCTGTAGCTAAAAATCACAGCACAACGAAAGAAGCAATTGATGTTGGTTCTTCAGCAGGCGTGTACAGGATCATACTGACTCATTTCAGCCAAAGATACCCGAAAATCCCGGTGATTGAGGAGTCACACATGCACAACACCTGCATTGCTTTCGATATGATGAGTATAAACATGGCGGATCTACACGTACTCCCTAAAATTGTACCTTACTTCAAAAATCTCTTCAGAAACGTAGTAGTCGAAGAAGAAGAGGAAGAAGAAACTGATGAAGATGATAGTTTCAAAGACTCTAGCTTTTTCATCAATTAGTACAATTTAGAATGTTCTGTTTTCCTCTGTTTTTGAAAAATTGATTTTTTTTGTGTGTAGCGGAATAAAAAAACAATTCATGTGTATAATGTGAGAATGTGAAAGAAGGAAAAACAAAAAATTAACGAAGGAAAAACAAAAAATTAACGAAATTTTGGAAAAACTAAAACCATTCCCCTCTTTATTGACTCTTTCATTCGCTGTCACCTACAATTCGGTGAGTCTTCTTCTCGATTTCGTGCTTTCATCTTCGATCTCTGCTAATTTCGTCGAGATTTTGATTAATTTCGATTGGGTCGGTCTCAAGGAGGCTAATTTTGCGTCTGTGTTGATTGGTTTGTAGGGGATCCTGATCGTGATTGGCGATCTCTAGTTTGGTGAATTGAGCTGAATTGGAGCTTACAAGATCGGGTTTTTACTGATCTGATAGTTTGAAGATCGCTTTTTTACGATTTTTTGACGAGCGAGGAAGAAGGGTTGTTGGTGTTGGTGGTGTTGTGATTTGGGGATTAGGGTTTTTTGTTTTGGGAATTCGCGATGGATACGAGCAGGAGAGCTGTAGAATCGTATTGGAGATCGCGGATGATCGATGCGGTTACGTCTGATGAGGATAAAGTAGCGCCTGTGTACAAATTGGAAGAGATCTGTGATCTTCTTCGTTCTTCTCATGTTAGCATCGTCAAGGAGTTTTCTGAGTTTATTTTGAAGCGTCTTGATAACAAAAGCCCCATTGTTAAGCAGAAGGTATGTATGTATCTTCTCTTTTCTCCTTGTGTTTTGACTGATTGAGATGTTTTTCCTATGTGAGATCATTTGTTTCCGTGAAGATTTTGATTGAAAATGTTGCATGCAGAGATAAGTTTAATTTGCTGATTGATATCTTTTTCTGAGAATGTATCAAAGAGAAAGCTGAAATGAACATAAATGTTGTGGACATTAGAATTTTGTTCTTGAGTTTATATGGGAATGTTGAATTGGTAACTATCTAATGTAATTGTCGATCATCTCTCTGGGAACTGGTTATACTGATTCTGGTTGTTGTAATCTAGTTTGCATTTGATTATAGTCTAGAGTTTATAGGGGAATGTTGAATTGGTAACTCTCCGATCTAATTGTCGAACATCTCTCTGGGAACTGGTTATGCTGATTCTGGTTGTTGTAATTATATGTGTACAGGCTCTTAGGTTGATAAAGTATGCTGTGGGAAAGTCTGGGACAGAGTTTAGAAGAGAAATGCAAAGGAACTCTGTTGCAGTTCGTAATTTATTCCATTACAAGGGGCATCCAGATCCCTTAAAAGGGGATGCGCTTAATAAGGCTGTACGGGATACTGCTCATGAAACAATTTCTGCTATCTTCTCGGAAGAGAATGGTACTAAGCCAGCTGCTCCGGATAGCAGCATCAACAGACGCATTGAAGGATTTGGGAATACTAACTTTCAGGTTCCCTCTGATGATAGAAAATCGTTCTTGAGTGAGGTGGTGGGTATTGGAAGTGCATCTATAAAGCAAGGAATCAGTAGTTTTGCTCAAGGTCATTTGCCAAAGAAGAATGAGAATGGAAGCAGCAGCTACCGAGGTCCAAATCTCCACAGATCATTAACAATGGAAAACGAGAACTTCAGTAGATATGATCCGGTTAAGCTGGGGAGGGATGGTAACCATGGGATGTCTAAGAACACAGGTGGTGGATCTTGGGGCCATGCTTCCGGAGAGGCAAGTGAAAGCTCTGCTTCGGTTCGTGTTGAGAGCAAAACTCGCGAGGAAAAACTGCTGGAAACTGTTGTTACATCTGGCGGGGTACGTCTGCAGCCAACTCGTGATGCACTTCATGTATTCATCATAGAGGCTGCAAAAATGGATGCTGTTGCATTAAGCATTGCTCTTGACGGGAAGCTCCAGTCTCCAATGTGGCAGGTATGTTTATTTTATTTTCCTGGTCACCGCGTGTGTAACTGTTTACTCTAATGCACCTTCTTTTATTGACTTGTTTCTTGTGTAACATCAAAACTCTTCTTAGGTTTATACTTACAACGACATTTTGGTTTTCGTTTTGACAGGTTCGGATGAAAGCTTTATGTGTCCTTGAGGCAATTTTGAGGAAGAAGGAAGATGAGAATTTTTCAATTGTACATACTTATTTTAGTGAAAACACAGATGTCATACAGCGATGCGCCGAGTCTCCTCAATCTTCCCTTCGAGAAAAGGCTAACAAGGTAATATTCTGTGTTGTCAGCATTCACAAAGTTCTCTATTTTGGCATTATGCACATTCGATAGTTTAAAGAACATGGTGTTGTGTAGGTTCTGAGCCTTCTAGATGGTGGACTGTCAAGTGGGATCAGCAGCTCAGAGACTACGGTGAAGCAAGAGGCAGCTGTTGATTTACCTGACTTGATCGACACCGGTGATTCGGATTATACAACAGAAGATACTTTAAACAAGGCAAATGCTGTAGATACTGGTAGTACAGTGATGACACCAGCTCCATTGATGGATGATGACTGGTTTGGTGATAGCTCTGACAATGCACTGACTAGAAGCGAGAAAAAAAATGATGATGACCCCTTTGCAGATGTATCATTTCATCCTAATGAAGAAAAAGAAAGTACAGATGACCTATTCTCCGGAATGACTGTTGGGGAAAAGCCAGCCGCTGGTGGTAATCATGTGCCTGAGCTATTTGATATGTTTGGGCCAGCTGTAAAAGTTGAAGCAGAACCAAAAGATTCGAAAAATATAAATGATTTGATGGCAGGCTTTTCCATTGACGAAAACAGCTCGAATCAGAAAGGCTCGTCTTCAAACACCCTTCCAGATAATCTATTTGCAATGCCGAGCACCACCAGCCACCAAGCACAGGAAAATCCTCTTGGAGGCATTCTTGGTTCACAAAGTCCCGGGTTTAACCCAATGGTTCCTGGGGGTGTCATGCCCTTCAATTTTTCTCCGGGGATGATGATGAATCCAGCATTTGCATCTCAACCGTTGAATTACGCTGCCATGGCAAACTTGTTAGCTCAGCAGCAGCAGTACCTTGGTAATATGGCCAACTTCCAGCAGTTTGGCAACATGAATGCTCAGGGTGGTGGAAATGTTCTTCCTATGGGTACTAACGGAGGAAATCAGTCAGCACTCCCTGATATATTCCAGCCAAGTTTTGCTAATCAGGCTCCAACCTCAACAATGAATGGTTCAGAGAAAAAAGATACCAGAGCATTCGATTTCATCTCTGTAAGTGTTGCAAACTTGCTCATGATCCTCGCTTGTAAAGTTTGGTCAATTTACCTTTATAAGTGCAACATTAGTCTCACCCTTAATCATTATAGCTCATAGTGTCTCTTAACAGCCACCCAGTTGTTTCTTTTCACTAGGCTTATATATAGACAGACCAGATCCACTTCTGTGGCACATATACAAACTTTGTCTGATTTACATTTTTACTGACGAAGCAACGACATATATATTTGTGTGGTGCAGGATCATCTTGCATCAGCCCGCGACACAAAGAGAGTATCTTGATGCTTGCTAATAGAATTCCACATTACGGTGGTAAATGTTATTTCATGAGATATGGACACAGGGAGGGGGCAGGAAGCTAAAACGTTTATCTATGAGAAGTGTTAAAAGGCTTTTATGGATATAATGGAAGATGATGAGCAATATTAATCCAGAAAAAAAAATCTGATAATTATGAATCATATGGTAAGCTTGTTTACTCCTTTTTTTCTCCCCTTGTGTGTGTCTTCGTTGTTCTCTTCTTTGGAGTCATTGTTCTTTGAAATGAACATGTAGAGTTTGGTTTTTTGTTTCACCTGTTTGTTTCTAGATGTGTTTACTTGCTGCTATACATATATCTGAAGAGACTGTCTTTGTATCGTTTGGGCAATGTAGACATGAAAGGAAAATAAAACCAAGGAAAAAAAAATCCCTTTCCATTACTTGTTCGAGAATTGAGAAGTGTCTTAAAATGATAAAGATAAAAAAACAGAATCTGGATTGCTTTTGCTCTCTAAGCTTTCAAATTACTCCTTGTGACTAATCGTTACTACATTATGTGCTAGCTTGTGATCAAAGCCTAATATGAAAGTAGATGAGATTAATGTATAAGCTGGTTGGAGTGGGCTTGTTGTGTGACCAGTTAGGCCTTGTCTTTTGGGGAAAGTAGGTTGGGTCTATAAATTCGGTTTTTGCCTGTTATGCTCCTTCATTCATTTAATTTGATGTTATTTGTTTATTTATTAAAACCTTGGAATATCCACTGTTGGCGTAATATATCCAATGTGCACTTGCATGCCTAGATATTTTCTGTATGATCATCTGCATATTATGTTAAAGGAAAAAACTGTTTATAAAATGATATTTTTAGGGTACATATATTAAGATATAAACTGTTGAGCAATACACTAGACTATTATTTTCTCTAGATTTACCTGAGCTATTCAGACAAGAGTTTAGAGTAGTATTCATGCAGACAAAAGTTGTGTTTTTTACCTGAAGTCTGATGACAATACATCTTTTATGAATTCTGATCATGTTTCAAGTTTTAAGTTGACTAAAAAAAAAGAAAAAAAAAAACTTCAACTTTCTTTCTGACAACGGTAAAGAATAACAGAAATATTTAAAAAATGATGAAAAGTTACCTTTTTATCGTGGTAACGGAAAAAAAAAGATAAAGATGATGAATAGACGTACTTAAAATTGAAATTCCATTAAGATTAGGATGTTTCTGGTTTTATATTGAAAAAGAGACAAAAGAATACTACCTCAACGGGCCGATTGATAGTGACACACTTTAGTGTAACTTTTCGACTCTCCTCAGAAGAATCTCCCGAGACTATGTAAATCAATACCTAGTTATAATTAATTGTAGGGAATGAATCTTGTGTTTGTTCTCTTTATTGGCAATTCCCACTTTACATTTGATCTTGTTACGCTCGAATTATAGTTTAGTTATTAATGGATTATTATCTATATGGTCCACTCATATATTATTGTGCTTAGCCAATCTGAACTAAGACATTTAAATAGTCAGGGTTTTTTTGACAAAGATTAAAAAGCAAAATTTTCCAAGTTGAATTTTCTAGAACTACTTGCGGATTTTTTTATATATATATATATATCCATAAGAAAGACAGAGATATATGAAAGATGGGTAGGCTAAGTGTCACTTAGAAGGGAGCGTCTAAATTCATTAGTCAAAATTTTGTAATTTATTTTCTTTGATAGTTTGACACACCTCCACTATAGTTAATCAATTTTACAAAAAAAAAAAACGCTATTTTGTGTTATATACAAATTATAATATCAAGTATTTACAGATTTACCCATGTTCCTTTATATTGGAACACATTAAATATTTTGAGTACTATATTCATAATTTTAAGAGGCATACTTTATTAATTAGGAATGATTTTAAAGTTTGAATATAAAGTTTTATTCTTCTTCTTTATATGTACGGTTAAAATAATCATCATATATAAATTCTCAGATCCAAATACCAGAAAACAACGTGTTATGTTTTTCTTTTTCATATTATTTTTTTATAAAAAAAACTCATGTGAAAGTCTCTATAAATACAAATCTCACGTCCACACACAAAACATAAAACTCTCTCTCTCTTCACACAAAACAGAGTACACAAAACAAAAGATGACCTCACACAACAACAGTTCAACAACATCATCTTCATCAGACCAATCTTATGAAACTACAACTACAAGAAAGAGAAACAGAGAGTCCACGTCATCTTCATCTTCGAAGCTTCGTGTTTACAGAGGAGTACGTATGAGAAGTTGGGGCAAATGGGTCTCCGAGATTCGTCAGCCTCGTAAGAAGTCAAGAATCTGGCTCGGCACTTTCGCCACCGCTGATATGGCGGCGCGTGCTCATGACGTCGCAGCTTTAACCATCAAAGGCTCCTCCGCCGTCATCAACTTCCCTGAGCTCGCCTCTGTTCTCCCTCGTCCCGCCTCTTCCTCCCCTCAAGACATCCAAGCCGCCGCCGCCGAAGCCGCCGCCATGGTCGTCGGAGAAGAATTAGTGACTCCGCCGGAGATAGAGGAACCGCCGCCGTCGTCTTCTTCGTCGGAGGAGTCGTCAGAGGAGGAGGCGTTGGAGGAGATTGTGGAGTTGCCTAACATTGAGGAGAGTGTCACGTTGGATTATTACAGGCCGTTGGATTGTTGGGATGATTATGAGCCGTTGGATCCTCCTCCGGTTTTGGACTTTTATCAAGGGATTTTGGACGAGTTCAATCTTGTCGAGTTGTGGAGTTTTCCGCACGTGGAGACTGATTAAATCACTAGTGATTAGTTAGTTAATTGCTGTCTTATACATTTAATTTTGTATTTGTTTTCTTTTGTACGGTTAGTTATATACGTTGTAACTTAGCATACCAGTTTAATTTTGTTGTATTTTATACTACTTGTACTATACTATCTTTTATAATTTGATGTATATGTATAAAGCTAGCATTACAATTATTGTTTCTTGGAAACTATCGTTATCGTTACGCAATGTCTTTTGTATTTTCTTAAATTATTAAACAAACGTTAATGTTCTCGAAATGAGTCAATGAATGTTCCTATTTCTTTGTTTGTTTCTCAACAACCAATGACCATTTGTAAATAATGAATAGTACATCATCCTCCATCAATAGTTTACAACTTAACATGATTGTAGATTAATTATCATCTAGCTCGTATTTTTGGTAATTCTAGATGCAAGAAATAACAAACCAAGTGGTGATGGATTAGTAGTTTTCACTTGAGGAGGAGTGGAGGAGTCGCCGTATGAATCTAGATTATGAATCGATTTTTCTCAAGTACAGAATTATCTATCATCACATTTTAGATCAATTAGAAAATCTGGTGAGTGGGCTATTCGACGATTACACCCGACTTATAGCTTCAAGTTGGGTGTTAAAAAGCTGGGATTACTCATTCTCTTGCACAAAAAATAACAAAAGTATATACATAAATAACTATATATAATATAGTTAGGTAACTATAACGTTTTAGGTTGGAATTGACTTTTAATCCCATGAGGTGCACCCTGCACGATTTCTTTACTAGTTTTCTATTTTTGATTGACCATTCCATATTAGAAAAATTTAAAAATTCATGCAGTAGTTATAACACTTACCGAAGGAAAGGAAACCATGTTATTTATGGTATTTAAAATGTAAACAATGACGAACGTGGAAACTCAATGCATGTGATGTGATTCGGTCTCTTAACTTAAGGGGATTTTTACAAAAAAAGAGTATTTTTTGTTACTTGATTATAAATAGGTTTTTTTTTCTAGGTGGTATAAAATGATCAAATTAGCCTTAATTAGTAGTTTTTTATTTTTCTTTTCAATTCTAAAAATATTCAGAATATCTTTTTTTCAGTTCTGAAAATATTCATAATACTTTTTGTTTATATAAAACAAAATTTTTAATCAACGACTCTCTATCCCAAAAATCATTAGTTCTCTTAATCACAATCTTATTC
>OVAF01000150.1:0-64107 GCA_900406245.1 Odontarrhena argentea | reverse complement strand
TAATTAACAAATTGACGAACACAAATCCCGCGCGTAGCGCGGGTCATGAATCTAGTTGTGTGAAAAGTTGAAGCCATAAGCCGATAAGAGTGTGTTCACCTAGGATTTAAAACCTCTAACAGTGTTGCGACAAATAAGCATTTAAGAAAAAAAAAAATTCAATCAAAAATATTGTTAACAAAAAAATAAGGAAAATATAGCTTAAACAAAAAAAGGGAAAGGAATCACCACCAAGTTTATCACCCTGTGAATGTATACGCATTTATTATTTATAATAGTCTAAAACTACACTAACCTATCAAAAACATCACTTGTCACACAGTTAAAATTGTATGTATGCCTAAATGATCAAATCGGTAACGTCCATCTGTTTTATTGTTAAATTTGGCCACGTCGCTTTGTACACGTGGTTCCGATGCCACGTAAACATACGCACTAATATAGAAAAATTGTCTATTTCACCACAAAGTTTATTCGTAATTTTCCAACTCTATACTAACTTATAAAAAACGTCTCTCGTCATACCGTAACAATTGTATGAATGTCTAAATGATCAAATCGGTAACGTTCATCTGTTTTGTCGTG
This sequence comes from Odontarrhena argentea, assembly GCA_900406245.1. NCBI lineage: Eukaryota > Viridiplantae > Streptophyta > Magnoliopsida > Brassicales > Brassicaceae > Odontarrhena > Odontarrhena argentea. Next base: position 63,522 of record OVAF01000150.1, on the reverse strand, counting down.
AAATTCCCACGTGGCATCGTATAAAATGAGGTGGGCTTAGCCCGTAGCACAAATTTAGGTTTGATATTTTTTCGCCCCATGTTGTCTCATTTCTTAGCTGAAGAACTCTAATTCGCATGAGTCTGTTTGAACGAGAGTAGGGAGTTAGTTTGATTTTCCCTGATTGCGAGTGATTTTGATGTTCTTGCATTGTATTTGAAATTGTTTTGTTGCATCAAGAAGGTTGAAAGATGAGTAATTTTTTATGTGGATTCGACTAAAAGACTAGCCATGTGGGAAAATGCCACCATTGATCGACTAGTACAAATAAATCAGAAATTTATTATTATTATTTTAGGTGAATAATAATATTAATGACAATATAGTAGTGCTATCATAATAAATACTATTGCAATAAACAAAACGCTATAGAACAATGTGCTACAATAGCATCACACAAAACCGCTATCTAAAGCGCCTAAGAATACACGTTTTTTTGTAGTGAATTAATAGATATAAATCCGTAGAAATATCAAATGAAGAAAATAGGTTATATAAACTGATGAACACATATCCGCGCGTAGTACGGATCTAAGGACATAGTCTTCTAGTATATAACTTCAACTTTTAGATATATCTATGGATGTTTTAGATTTTTACCGTATAGATCTTTGTTCATGTCGAACGCTTTTTGAAATTCCAAGAACGTNTTTAAATTTTTTTTTAAAACTTTTTTTTTTTTTTTTTTTTTTTTGTAACTACCTTGTAGTTGTCGTGTTGTCTTTAAGCAAGAAGTTTTTAAGCTTGTAGATTTCACCATCTTTGAGTATATTCTTGTAGGAGCCGATTTGATGTGCCATTATGAATTTTTGGATATTGTTTGACTGCAAAAAATTGTGTTAAATATGAGGAAAAATTGTTATTGCAAACAAAAAAATGAGTTGTGCAAATCTGTACACATGCAGTATATTATGTACACACGAGCATACGACTTTTTTTAGCCCTGAAGGCAAATAATGAAGAAGATCATCATCACATACAGCTGAAGTTCATGTTCCTAAATACTAACCATAACTTGTAGAGAAAATACAAATTTTTAGTTCTTCATATTCCAATGAAAGAATAATGAAGAAATCGAGGTTTTCAAGATGAATCTAGGGGTAATATTAATTTCCATTTTTATAAAAAGCCTATATCTATACTAATATATTTATATGAATATTGAAAGTTCAAACTATTGCTAGTTGAAAGTGGCGAATGATATTTCTTATTTCGTTGTTACTTTACGTTCTTTGAAATACTTGGCTTATAATCCATCCCAAAATACCCTGAAATCGATGGATTCTAAAGCAACAACCATAAATTAATTACTCGATTGAGTGCAGTAATCAATAAGAATTTTGTATATATATATATAAGAAGATAAACTCCTTGAGACAAAGCAAAGCCGTCGACGACGACGTGGACGCAGAGTTCTCCGAGTCCCAATTAGAACCAGAGAGAAACTCGAACAAGACGACGAAAACCTCGATCTTACGGATAACCGAACGACTTCATACGTTGGAACGAGAACCTAATCCCACTGAAACACAAAACGATCTTCGTAGAAATCAAAGCTAAGATTTTAATAAGAGCCACGCCGGAAAGATCAACGGGAGCTAAAAAAAGCTTCTAGAGACTGTGACCTTCTTCTTAGAGACAAAAAATCCGTCTTCGTCATCATTGATTCCGGTGATTTGGAGAGGGTGACATTATTACAATTTGACCTTCTTCTTTTTTATCTCTCTGAATCATAGAGAGAATTTATAGAGGAATAAAGCCATAGGAAAATGGTTAAAGAAACTTTATAGGAAAGAGAGAAGAAGGAAGAAGAACACATAAGTAAAAGAAAAATTGAGGCTGATAGATCTGGATTTATCCACATCTTATTATAATAGATTTATTTTAAAAAATATTTTTTCGTTTCGGAGAGGAAGAAGTGTGGGAGAAACGATTTTAGAAAAAGGATGGGAGAAATGGTTTTGAAAACCGTAAAAATTCTTTCCACTCCATCAAATCCGTTACATCAAATTGTAGAAAAGAAAAAACAAAATAAAATTTATAGTATAGAGGTTTGACACAACTAGAAAGAGGGAATGTGAGGAAGGGCAAATTGGAGATTTTGGCATGGTAGAGTGATTCCTCATGGGCTTCTTTGAAAGTGTCTAAAACCAAAGAAAGTTTAAAAGAGTGTTGTTTTGGCCTATTAACTCTTAATAAATTTTGTACAGTTGTCATCACCCGTTTTGATGATCTCACCAATTAGGTTTTTTTTTTGTTATAAGATCTATATACTCTTAGATTTATTATGCATTTAGCACAAAATTCAACAATCTTATTTTCTTTCTATAAAAGAATATAAAAATATTGTTTAGAGGACACAGAAAAAAAAATAAAATTAAAAAGATTCGCAATTGTAATTTTTGGCAAGATCTTTTCTAGATTTTTGCATAAATCAAGTACTATTAAATTATGTTTCTTTCATTTCTAGATTATTATGACAAAAAGAAAATGGTAAATTAACTATCACGAGATTAACTTCTAAAAGCATATGTAATTAAGTTGATAGTTGATACAATACTATATATATACTAGGGAAAGGTCCACGTGTTGCGCGGATTTGAATATGTAATGTAAATTTAACAAAATATCAATAAAAGCTAATATTGAATTTATATATTAGACGCATTTTCTCTACTTTTTTAAGAAAATTAATGTCATTTTAACATTTTTGTCACGCGGAGTTTGGATATTCAATTTTAATATGTTATATTTTATTTGTATTACATTTAAGATTTTTAACTAATTAGGAGACATGTTTAGTTAGTTGTTTCAAATTGACGGATGAGTTTTGAATTTAGTTTTTAATTACATAAGATTTTTTCTACTTTCATGGACTTTGATGTATTTTGACTATTTAAAAAAGCTAGAAGAAACTAATATAAGAATTAATGTATTATTTTTTTAAAAAAATGTGATTATTTTTCTTGTTCTTGTTATTAGGTTTTTGTTATAAGGTTTTGAGAAGCAATTGACGTAAATCGAAAAAGGTAAAGGTAAAACCAAAAGTGATAAAGTTAAATTAAATGGGACACATAGCAGCTTGTCACGAAGAGTTGAGGAAAGAAACCCTTCTTTATTATAAAGATATATATATATATATATATATTATTCATATAGAATGTAATTATATAATATTATTATATACATATTCAACTAAACCCAATTTATATGTTATTTTTTGTCTTGTATAATGTTATAACATTTGATATAAATGTATTTATATAGATACTGTTTGGAACTCATGAAAAATATCCAAACCCCTTGATGAATGACCGGTTTTTGATATTTTAAAGAATATTTTTGAAGATTTAGGTGGATGATTCCAGACTTTCTCCATTTCTCACATTAGTCACGGATATAACATACACACAGACAACTTATATACAAGGATTTGGTTTTCCGATTTTTCTTTTGTATATAGCTACCCGATTCTTGGGTAGCCAAATCCTTCCTTATTTTGTAATTTTTAGTTAATGTTTGGTTGAGAAAAAAACAATACATGCATATCACATCATTATTAGTAGTTACATAATTTATTAGTTAATGTGTGGTATTTTGGGATTCTCATTGGGATTTTTTTTAAAAATAATATGAGTCTATTTTATTTTTATTATATTATATTCAAAGTAACCGATTTATAAATTTAAACATACAGTAATTTATATATTCTACGAAGAAATTAGGTTTTTAAAAATGTATACAAGTCACAATAAATGGGTTGGCTGCACAAATAGCCCCGTACTGTAGTGAATAACGCTGAGACATTCTACAAAATTTCGGTCTTTGACAAACATCACCAACTATTAATATCTATCATTTTACGTCACAAACTTTATAAGTCTCTCTGAAAAACCATATGAAATTGAACCGGTCCTAAACCGGATAATTAACTATTTGAAATAATGTTTAACGATTAATTCATTTATTTAAAAATTTTAAAACTCTTTTAAATATTCAGTTTGGAAACCAATAATCAAATTTATACCAATTTGTAATTAAGAATTAAACCTAAACCGAACCGATTAATCCGTAATTAAAATTTAAACAAACAAAGGCTAGTAATAAATTTAACATTTATTTTCAAACAGCAAATACACAATAACAGTTGTGTCTACCGTAGGGTTGTTCTTGTGTATTTGTTGTGTCGGGATAAGTGTTAAATTATTAATAGCATTTGTTGGTTTAGATTTCAATTATTGTTAATCGGTTCGGTTTATGTTTAATTCTTAATTACAAATTGGTATACATTCGATTATTGGTTTCCTACAGAATATTTAATAGATTTTTATCATTTTAAAATAAAATAATTAATCGCTTAAAATGATTTCAAATCGTTAATTATCCGGTGTAGGACCGGTTCAATTTCATATGTTTATTCGGAGAGACTTATAAAGTTTGTGATGTAAAATGTTAAATATTAATAGTTAGTGATGTTTGTCAAAGACCGAAATATTGTTGTGTGTTCCATCATTATTCGCTATACTACGGGCTATTTGTGCAGGCAAGGATTAGTCAAAAATATATACAAGTCATAAATGATTAGTCAAAAATGGGTACGAGTCATAAATGAGGAATTTGCTGTACTAATTTCTAATTTGGTTTGGAGAAAATTTTCAAGTAGGGACAGCAAGCGTTCGATTTTTGACATAGTCATCTTCGTAGTGAACTCTGTGTTTGTTTTTCAGGGTTTCTTAGTCAACGATTGACTCATAGACTCACTCACCACCCCATGGTTTGTTGGAACTCAATTTTGACAACTTTGAAACAAGTGTGTTTCACCACTAATCTGGTGGGTTGTCTGGTGGAGACGTCCATCAGAATGACCGGATAGATAGTGTGTTATAAACACCATTGTGAGTACTATAAAATAGTATGTTCATTTGTCTAAATTGGAGGTAAAGTGAATGAGAAATGTTGGTGTGAAGTGGGTTGCTTGGAATGCATAATTGAGTTTGATTTTTGGCTAAGTGTCAAAAACACAAAGTCCCACACTCGAAAGATGGAAAAAGTTTTCCTTTTCTTTTAGCCCAGAGATTATTTCCTTTTAGGAGAATTCTCTACGAAAATTATTTTGAATATATCAAGATTCGGATATACACAAAATATATGAATATTTCATAACTTTTACCAATAAATCGGGACTATTGGTTAATCGGTTCGGTTTAGGTTTAATTCTTAATTACAAATTGGTATAAATTTGAATACTGGTTTCCTACTGAATTATTAATAGTTTTTTTATCATTTTAAAATAAAATAATTAATCGCTAAAAATGATTTCAAATCTTTAATTATCCGGTTTAGGACCGGTTCAATTTTATATGGTAATTGGGAGAGACTTATAAAGTTTATGATATAAAATAATAAATATTAATAGTTAGTGATGTTGATAAAAAACCGAAATATTGTTCAGCGTTATTAGCTATACTACTGTGCAGGCAACGATTAGTCAAAAATATATACAAGTCATAAATGATCAGTCAAAAATGGGTACGAGTCATAAATGAGGAATTTGCTGTACTAATTTCTAATTTGGTTTGGAGAAAATTTTCAGGTAGGGCCAGCAAGCGTTCGATTTTTGACATAGTCATCTTCGTTGTGTTTTTCGGGGTTTCTTAGTCAACAATTGACTCGTAGATTCACTCACCACCCCCATGGTTCATCTCAAATTATACATACTCATCTCTTATCTTCCTTTCCCTAAAAAATAATAATAATAATAATAGTCCGATGATCTGTTACGTATTGCTAGTTTTCTCTGTTCTCGGCGCAACGGCGGCATATAATGACACCGATGTCATTCTCATAAACTGCGGCGCTACCTTGGAGGCAAATAGTGACCGAGTCTGGACGCCGGATACTTCGGAGTTGTTTGATCTTTTCCCGTCAAACTGGTCCCAAACATCGTATAGATCACGACCAAGAGTAAGTATTGCTAAGGATCCGTACGAGAATGCTCGAATTTCCCGGTCTAATTTCACTTACAGTTTTCAAGTCTCTCCCGGCTCGAAATTGCTTCGGTTATACTTCTACCCGACCCTTTACTATTACCAGTCCTATCCTTCCAATGATTCTGTTTTCGACGCGGCCAATTTCATCTTCTCCCGTTCTCCGTGGCCGTCAATGGTTTCACTCTCTTGAACACCTTGAACGCTACTTTAACGGTCAAGTCTTCCGGATCAGATGTCTTAGTCAAAGAGTTTATAGTCCCGGTTCATCAGACGCATCTGAATCTCACCTTCAAGCCATCTCCGAATTCGTTAGCTTTCGTCAACGGAATCGAGATTGTCCCAATGCCTCATCGGTTATACTCAAAGGGAGGATTTGACGACAAGATAACAATGGTTGGTTCAACCGTTTACAATTTCCAGATACTAGACAATTCAACTGCTTTCGAAACCTTATACCGGTTCAATGTGGGCGGACTAAAGATCGACCCCGTTTCTGAAATATTGTTCCGGCAGTGGCTTTCCGATGAGGATTTTATTATGAGTGAAAATCAAGGAATCAATGAGAACGTACGTGATGTGAAGATCAAATACACAAATAAAACTCCGGCTTATGTTGCACCGGAAGATGTGTACACAACGGCTCGTTATACGAAGGGGGACAATTCATATCTGACGTGGCTCTTCACACTTGACACTGGATTTTACTACCTCCTTAGGCTTCATTTTTGTGAGGCTCTACCGAGTATAACCGAACGGGGCCAACGCGTGTTCTCCATCTTCATCGGAGATCAGACAGCTAGGCTTGATACAGATGTGATTGGCTTGAGTGGTGGCTCTCGGATTCCCATGTATCTTGATTTTAGTATATTTGTGGCTTCCTCTGCCACTGAAAAGGGAGGCATGACTGATCTACAACTTAAGTTGTTTCCTTCCAATCCTTTCTACATTCCCGGCCGTCCTTCCCAGTTTTTCGGCAGTATGTTGAATGGTATAGAGATTCTCAAGCTCAACGACTCTGAGGGTAATCTCATTAGACGGTTTAAACCTAATCCAAATCCAAAAATCCTGGGAGGCAAGTTACAAGTTGGGATAATAACCCTCATGGTTGTTGGTTCTGCCATTGGGTTGGTGTCTTTCATTATTGGCTTTTTGTTCTTGAAGCGACGGATAAAAATAAAGAAGGATAGGAAGAACAATAGTGCCGTCATGGTCAAGGTACTACTAAACCAGTACACTTATGCAGAAGTAAAGAGGATTACAAAGTCATTCTCACACACAATTGGGAAAGGAGGATTTGGAACTGTTTACAGCGGAAACCTTTCTAACGGCCGTAAGGTTGCGGTAAAGGTCTTGAAGGATTCCAAAGCCAATGGTGAAGATTTCATGAATGAAGTCGCCATCATGAGTCAAACATCTCATGTAAACATTGTTTCTTTACTTGGTTTCTGCTATGAAGGGTCCAAAAGAGCGATCGTGTATGAGTTCTTGAAGAATGGGTCTTTGGATCAATTCATCTCTAGAAAAAAACCAGTGACTCTAGATGCGACAAAACTATATGAAATCGCTCTAGGCACTGCTCGGGGGCTGGCGTACTTGCATTACTGCTGCAAAACAAGAATTGTGCATTTCGACATTAAACCTCAAAATATTCTGCTAGATGATAATCTTTGTGCTAAAGTCTCAGACTTTGGCCTAGCTAAGCTCTGTGATAAAAGAGAAAGCATTGTTTCACTGATAGATGCAAGAGGAACTATAGGTTACATTGCCCCTGAGGTGTTCTCAAGAATGTACGGCAGTGTCTCCCATAAGTCAGATGTATATAGCTATGGAATGTTAGTCCTCGAGATGATCGGAGCAAGAAACAGAGAAATGGTGGAATCCATAACTTCCAACGCTAGTTCAGCTTACTTTCCAGATTGGATCTATAAGGATCTTGATAATGAAGAACAAACGGGGATGCTTGGTGGTGAAATAACCAACGAGAAGAAAGAGATTGTGAAAAAGATGATCTTAGTGAGTCTCTGGTGTATTCAACCATCCCCTTCAGATCGTCCACCTATGAATAGAATCGTTGAGATGATGGAGGGAAGCTTGGATGCTGTTGATATCCCCCCTAAGCCTTCTATGCATATTTCCCAAGGTCTTTATGCAGAATCTTCTTCGCTTGAGGATTGTGTGGAAGCAGGAGAAAATAGTTCAAACCTTTGATTTTGCAAGCCTTTGGTAGACTGAAGAATTAAAGATTCTTGTCGGCCAATAACTTCATTAATACGGGAGAATAGTTTACATGACAAGCAAGTTCAAAATTACGACCATACAATTTTTAAGACAGTTCTTATTTATTGTGTTCACTTACATATATATAATTATTTATTTTTCTTTTGATGTAAGATTTATTGTAAGTTAGATAATTATTTCTCTGCAGACCTTGTGTTCTTAAAATTAATAATTTTTAATTGAATAATTGGGAAATATTGTTATTTTGATTATCTTTACGATATTGTTTTTTTTTTCAATCCCAAAAATAAATAAAAATTTAACCGCAATTATGGTTTTTATAGTTCATCTTAACATTTTTTAATATTTTTTATGTAAATAAAGTTGTATAAAACAATTCAAGAAATAAGAAGTGGTGTTTGGAGTTTGCATATTAATTTTTGAAAACGAAAATACGAATATATGTAATAGGCCTAACCTTTGAAATGTACCAAAGGAATATTTGTAACTAGAGGAAGTCGCACGGATTTAAATATTTAATGTAATTTTAACATAAGATCCAATATTATAGGTTTTTATTTTAGTTAGCAAAGNCCTTCAAAAAAAAAAAAAAAAAAAAAAAAAAAAAATTTCAAACCAAATAGGTAGTATTGAATTTAAATTATTAGTACATTATACCTATTTTCTCTATTTCTTTAAAAAAATTAATGTCATTTTAATATTTAATTTTCATATGCTATAATTTATTTGTATTTCATTTAGGATTGAAGGTTTTTAACTAATTAATAGACTTGTTATATTGTTCAGTTTTTTTTTTTTTCACCAAAATAACATTTCATTATTCAAAACAGAATAGTTACAGAGTTGAATGAGAAAGACCAACATAGTCATTTAAAAAAGTCGGACATGAACTATATATAAACCAGGAGACCGAACTGGAAACCGCCTTTCTGGCTAAAGCATCGGCACATCCATTAGCTTCTCGCACCCGAAATAGAAAATGTATATTCGTAAAAGCAGGTTTCCAAAGTTGGATAGTCCGTAGGTAGTGTTGTAGACGAACATAATTCATGTCACCATTAAGCTGATCATAGAGAGTGTGATTGTTGCCTTCAAACTCGACACAGTGATATCCAAGAGCCCATGTTGACTGGATAGCCCAAATCAAAGCCGAACATTCTGCTTCCTCAATTGAAGGCCTACCATTAAATCTGGTATATCCACAATGAAGAACTGTCTCGATGGAATCACGCACAATCCAACCCAAACTTGAGCAAGCCGGAGCTGGGTGATGTGAGACATCGTAGTTACACTTAACCCAGCCTTGTCGTGGCAGTATCCAAGTGACATTACGAGCCTGCGGACGCTGTACCGAAGGTACTTCATGGGCGAAACATGCCTTCCATTCAGCCAAATCTGCTTGTGCACGGTTAAAAGTCTTCCTCAATTGAAGGTCTACCATTAAACTTGCTATATCCACAATGAAGAACTGTCCCGATGGAATCACGCACAATCCAACCCAAACCTGAGCAGGCCGGAGCTTGGTGATGTGAGACATCGTAGTTACACTTAACCCAGCCTTGTCGTGGCAGTATCCAAGTGACATTACGAGCCTGCGGACGCTGTACCGAAGGTACTTCATGGGCGAAACATGCCTTCCATTCAGCCAAATCTGCTTGTGCACGGGTAAAAGTCTCCGTAGGGCAGAGAGCAATCTCATTAAAGACATAGTCATTACGAGCTTTCCAAAGGCGCAAGAGGATATGATATGGTAGGGACTGAGTATCAATACCGGGGATAATAGTGCCGGACAACTGAAACAAGGATCGAAGCTTATCAAGGAACCCAATAGTTTGATCAAAGAGGAAATGCTATATTGTTCAATTATGTTTTCGAATTTGCAGGTGGGTTTTTTTAGATTTTATTTTTAATTACTGCAATTGTTATCTACTATGCATGAATTTCAATTTAACTTCAATATTTTAAAAATATAATGTCATTTTTATGTTGTTTATAGTAATTATTATTTCATGTATTTCTTTTACATTTCTTACTATTTTTGTGTGAGATATATCTTTTTAATTTAATAAAATAAATTATTATAAAATATATCTACACTAATTTTAAAACTGCCTAACGTCAAAAAAATTTTATAGTAATTATTTCTTATATCTAGTCTTACATATTTAATAGTAAAACTGGTACAGTTAAAATTAAATGTGACATGTGGCAGCTTGCCATGAAGTTTTGAAGAGGGAAACCCTTTTTATTATATTTTTATAAAATCATAGTAATATTTTGAGTAAATCTTTCATGAACTGTAAAAATTATGTAAAATTTGCATTGTAATATAAGTTTTAAGGAGTTACATTGTTTATATGTTTTTTCAGTTAATGAATAAAAATAATAACAAAGTAAATAGAAGGACTAACAAAAAGATAATTATAAATAGATGTGTCACATAACAGCTTCTCAAAGATAATTGTAGAAGAAACTTTACTTTATTATATAGATAAAATATACATTTCTAATATAGATTTATAACAAGGTATAATATGATATATGATTGAGTGTAAATATTTTTTTTTTCGTTGATAGCATTTTTTTAGAAAGGTTTATGGGCATAATATTTTGACAATTATTAAAATATATTGAAAATATCAATACTAAATTATTTTCTTATTCTTTCAAGTTTTTATTGAATAATTTTTTGGCATGATCCATAAAAAATCATAGTAATATCTTGACTAAATATTTCATATGTTGTAGAAATTATGTAAATTTTTAATTGCAATATAAGTTTTAAAGAGTTGTTCATATGTTTTTCAGTTAATGAGTTAAAACAATAAAGAAGTAAATAGAGGGACTAACAAAAAATAAGTAAAAAATAGATGTGCCACATGACAGCTTCTTAACGATAGTTTTAATAAAAACTTTACTTTCTTATAAAGATATATAGTGTAGACTATAAAATTACAACTATAACTCTACTGTTTATTCATAGAGAAATTGTTAGAAATACCACTTTTTAAGTAACACTTTTCAAATGTATCATTCTTTTTCTTTCAAATGTACCACTTTTATGGTTTAGAGTTCATCTAGGATTTAGGGTTGAAACTTTATAGGATTAAGGTTTAGTGTTTAATAAATACTAGGTGCTTCCCGCTCCAAAGCGCGGAAATAATTACTTTAAAAATTATTACCGTAAAATAAAAAATAAAATATTTACATTAATAATTTATATTCGATAAATCAAGAAAAAATGATAAATTTTTTAATTTAACTTTGCCCGCTTTATTTTAATTAAATCATGATAGCTAATGATCTTTGGAATATCAAAGTTAAAGAAAACCACGATGATGTCGGAAAATATAATTAAACACTAAAAAATGGCTAGAAGATCATTATGTCAAAAATATCAAATAAGAAAAATTGATCCAAATAAAACCAATAAGAAACACCCAAAAAAAAAAAAAAATATATATATATATTAAAAAATTAAAAAAAAAATTGAACTAATCGAAAACAAAACATCACTAATGATATTAACATTAACATGCATATCTAAAATCTTCACGTTCTTAGATAATAAATTTCACCACTAATGGTATAAAAGCAATTATATATTTGTAAAAGCAACTATATATATTGAATAATTTTTTTTATTCAAAACTAGTTTACGGGGCTTATTGGATTAATGATTTGTAAGGATTTGAACTCTTTTTCAAATCCCCCTCATTCAATCAATGATTATCTAAAATGTTTTGGAGTTCTGTCTTATAGGATCTTACATTTGTTAAAGTTATTTAGATTCCAAGGTTATTGGATTAATGATTTACGAAAACTCTTTCAATTCTCACCTTATTGGAAAACTTAGAATTACCTTTTAAAAAATATATACAAAATTATTTTTGGAGGGTTTGAGATTTCCATCTTTTAAAGACGCAACAATTTTTGTGAGTCTATTAAAAGATGCAATTCCCAAAAGTCAAAGCTAAAGTGAAGTGTCTTCTTTTTTGAGTCTAGAGATCAAGTATAAAGAGACACCCATGGTTGATGAGTTTTTTGGTAATCTATTAAGTCATGAGCACAAGATAGATGAGGCATTTTAGATATTTCATTATACCAAATTCACACTATATTAGGAATCAAATTCAATCCGGCCAACTTCGTGTCTCACATGTGTCCACTCATGATCAGCTCGCAGATACGCTTACTAAACCGCTCTCACGTAATCGTTTTCAAGCCTCACGTTTCAAGATTGGAGTGAGACATCTCCCTCCATCTTGAGGGAGAGTATTAAAGAGATATGTCTAGAGTTGTAAATACTTTATTAAGGGGTTTATTTTCTAATTAGTATAGTCCTAATCCTTACACGCTCCTGTATAAATACTTGTAACCAGACTTGTAATAAGGTTGAGTTGTTCATCTTTTACACCCAGGACGAAACCGGTTTGACTTCCCTGGCTCTGATACCACCTTATAACGCCCCATCCACCCCTACCAGTGGGTCACCCATCCATACACCAAGCTCCTGAGGCCCACCACTGTCCGACGGTCGGTGCATTACCACGTGACCTTTCCCGTGTTTGGTCTTCACTCACACGTGTTTTTTCCTCATTCACACGGCACCGCGATCGAACCCTTGAGTTCTTTCAAGCAAGTGATTTGAAAGAGTAAGTACACTTTGTTGACATAGGTAGCCAAATCAATTCATTTTAAACTCTCTTTTTGAAAAAAAAATGGGTCAGGCCAGGGATGTTACAGTATTGGTTTGGCATAGGTATTCAGTCCTACTCCTACATANAGAACGGGGGGGGGGGGGGGGGTTATTGGGAGTAGGATTTCAAAAGAGTTTGTTGATTTATAAAATCTTGAGATTTGTTAAATCTGTAGAAAGAGTTTGTAAGTTTGTAGAGAGTCTTGCGTATTCAATAAATATATCAAAAATTTGTATTTTGAAGGATTTCTAAAATCTCATGTTTTTCTAAAGATTGTGAAAGTTGGGTTTAATGGGTAAAATGGTTAAGAATCCATAGCCCAATAACATTAGATTTAAAAGGAATTGCAAAATCATTAAAATTCAAACTTTTCCAATAACCAAGGATTTTGAATGGAATTAAAGAATTATCAAATTTATAATAATGAATTTCATAAAGATTGTTAAAATTCATAAACCAATAACAATGGATTTCAAGAATTCTACAAATCCTTATAAATCCATATGCCAATAACCCTCCTAACTTTCTGAAGTAGGCTTGACCTTCTCCCGCATATACTGTAGTATATGTTCTTATTTTCAGTTGTTGATTAAGCAAAGCAAGCAAATCAAGAATCAGAGAGGGCCAGTTAAATTTTGTGGGAATGAAGCTTTTCTGCTAAAAGTGGATGAGGTGTTAAACACATCATTAATGTTGTTATACACGCCCTTTGAAAATGATAGTTCTGTTAGAGCATCGATCGATGCCACGAGCACCGGCAGTTTGTTAGAAATTATGGATTTTCATTAAAAAAAACTAATTTTAGAAGAATAGGTTCTCTAGAATGCGCATAATAACATCATCTTATCTGAATAGCAATTATAAAACTGTATTTCAAATTGTTGGCACCGAAGAAGATTCATTCTAAATGTTGTAGAACATATAAATTCGGTACAAGGTGTATTCTAAATGACTAAATTTGGTGAGAGACATATTCTTAATTCAGCAAAAGACGTGTTCTAAATATATTATAGCATAAAAATACAAAGCAGCACAAAATACGACTTCTAAATATCATAAAAAGAAAAAAGAGAGAAAGAGATATATCTACAAAGAGTTAATCACAGTACTTGTTCGGAGTCATAAATTCGAGTTGATTTTGACGTCTTGATAAAAATGAAATTATAGAGAAAAGCCGAATATGCAAAAAAACACGATTAGGTCATCATGGATTCTCATTAAAAACAAAATGACAAAAAAATATATAAAGAGATAAGAGATTCTCATTAAACAAGAGTAAGACAAACACAGAGGTCAGAATACATAATATGCATACCTCATATAAGAAAATCCCCAAAAACAACACATACCTCATAGAAGAAACACATGCTATTTTTATTCTACATAACAAACACATTCTTGGACCATTAATAGATCAAGAAAATAGATCAAGACAAAAACACGGAGAACAAAAACATGGTCATATGTAAGGCTGGGCATAGATACCCGTTATCCATCTCGTACCCGTTACCCGACCTGTACCAGTCTCCTAAAATAAGGTACTCGTGACTTTCGAGTCGGGTAACGGATATTAAAATTTTATTCCCCGCGGGTAAGAGTCGGATATCGGGTATCAAAAATTTTTTTACTACTCGTCTCGTACCCATCTTGTATTTGACCCGTAAATACTCGCATTTTATATTTCTAATATTTGATAAATCTAATTATAACATATAATGTATATATTGTAATTTAAACATGACTTTATCTCTTTTGCTATAATTTTTTTTTGTGGGGCTCTGTTTTACGTTGTCAAAACAGAAGCATAATACTTTATGTTTTTATGTTATGATTCTCTTTTCAATATATCGTTTAGAAGAAAGGAAAGTCAAGAACTTGGAAAAATGTAACTCATTTGTCTACGAATGGACCAAGATCAAGAAGATACATAAGGTATGGGCTAGCAAAAGAAAATCGATTAATGGACTACAAGAAAATCTTTATAATTTATAGATAGATTACATTATATTTACGGGTAGTGAGTCGAGTCGGGTATTCAGCGGGTAAGTAATTTTTAAGCGGGTACTCGTTTGATAGGGTACCCGTTTTTTTCGAGTCGGGTACAAGTAATATTTTCCAATTACTCGGTCGGGTCGGGTCGGGTCACGGGTATCGTAAAATTACCGGGTACCCGTCTCCTGCCCACCTCTGGTCATATGTACCTCGTAGGAGAAAGACAGCCTAAACAACAAAAACGTGAAGAACAACAAACAAACAAAAAAAAAATAGATCAAAACTAATACAAAAATTGTAGTAAAAACAATAAGCGTAGGAGCTCGGGAACTGACCTGGACAAAAATAGGGTTTTGGTGATAGAAAATACAATTCAGCAGAAGACGTGTCCTAAAAATATTTGAATATAAAAATACAAAGCAGTACAGAATACGACATCTAAATATCATAAAAAAATAAAAATACGTATTCTGATTCTTCATAATGGGTAAAATTTCAGATTAAGAGTTCTAAACTATATAGACAAGGAATTCTACGAAGATTACGCGTTCTAAAGAAAGCAGACCACAAATGTATCTTCTTCTTCCTTAATTCCTCATTCTTGAAAACTTAAAACTCAAAGATGGTTGGACTATTTGGACTATTTTACTTGTTATGATTGCAGAGGATCAATATAATTGTCTAGATGAAGCAAACTCTACATGATAAATAAAAACATGAGAGAAGGAGTATAATAAACATCAAATAGGAAAATCAAACCGAAAAGATTGAAAACATACCTTACAAATGCTAACAGAGAAATTGAGGACGAGAAAGATGAAGAGAGAAGCGGACGAGAGGGATTGAGGGTGAGAGAGAAGAAGATGAAAGAATTTGTAAAATAGGAGAAGAGAGAAAAAGATGAAGAACTTCACAATCTCTCTTTCACGTGAGGAAGAGAAGAGCGAGAGTTTTTTTTTAAAAAAAATATATAAGGATTTGAAAAATATTCTCTAAGTTTTGATTGAATATTCGGTTAAGGCTACTTTTGTCCATTTATGTAAAAAATTAAAAAGACATAGTTGTAAAAGAAGTGGTTCAAAATAACCTTTCCATAGAATTTTCCCAATAATCTTTTATCACCGACTTTCAACCAGAGAAGAGATATAAAAAACCGCATCGCATTTTATCAACAATAACACCCCTTTAATGAGAAACAAATTCTTTTAACACCCCTTTAAATTCCCCATTATAAATTATGGACACGTGTAACAAATAAACAAGGTGTAAATTTGTTTATTTTTTTTTTGGCAAACAAGTTGTAACATTGAGACAGGGAAGAGAGTAAAATTGGAGTTGTGAAGATTTCTAGGGCAAAACCTCCAGATTCGGTGAAGTCCTTAGTCCATCTCCATTACCAAACTTTTACTCCCATGGCCGACGAATCTTCTTCTCCGGCCACGGGAGATCCCAATTCGCAGAAACCGGGGCCCACTACTCCGATTCCCAATTCTTCACAAACCCCACCGCCACAAGTCGCTGCTCTGGACCCAACCCAAAAGCCGGTCTTTCAACCTGGTCCGCCTTACACTCCTCCCTCTCAGATTCCGGGCTCACTTGTCCCTGGTCTTCCGCCGCCACCACCATTCCGCCCCGTTATGCAGTTCCCTCCGGTCCCCAACTTTCAAAACCCTAATTCCGGAGTTCCTCCTCCTGGAGTGAGCTCTGGTGGGGTTATGGCGGCTCCGGGATCCATGCCGACATATCAACAACAGCTTCAGAATCCGGCTGGTATGAGGCCTTTCCCGCCGATGGCTAATGGTTATCCCGGGATTCATGCTGGTGGTCCTCCTCCAGGTTCCATGCCTCCTCCGGGTGGGTTCTCTTGCTTTATCTTTTGTTTGCTTTTTCTTCCATGCTCATATGATCTAGAATTTGCTTTCTGTGTATGTTGAATGTGATTCATAAAATAGGCATATGCCACTTTAGTTAGATGAGATTAATGGTTTAGGTAGAAACTAGTTTTATTAAAAGAGAAATTAGGGAGAAAACTAGAACAGGGACACCGATGACCGGGTGTTTTCTCCTACAGCGTCTTGATTGAGTTCCGTGAGAAAGGTTGCAAGGCATCAAATATTGGGTAGGGACTCACTTCTACGACTCCCTCATTTTGGTATGCGCAAATTTGCTTTTGTTTCTTCTTAAATTTTGTTAAGTTAGTGTAGCTCCTTTGGAGATACCTTTGTTAACACACTTTAACCGAACCACTGACCTAAAGGTTATAAAAAGTTATGCCTCGTATTCCCCTATCATATGTTAGGTTGAGATTTACTGTAGTTTTCTATAAACTTTGAACTTGATGGCTTAGCCAACTGCTGGAAGCAAGCGTTCTAGCGACTAAGTGCTCCTTGGTCTTGGTTTTGAGGTATTGCAATTTCTTTTAAATTATACCTTCCACTACGTCTTCCAAATGTTTCCCTTTATTTTTCTATCCTGTGGCCAAGCTGCAAACAGTTAAGCTATATGTAAGATGATGGTATATACTAGTTCCTGTAAGTTGCATGTGGGCCTGAGATGATGGGTGTTTCGGTATTTTCCAATCTCAGTTCTAAAGTGTTTCAGATGGTTATAGATTCTTAATTCTTTCATGTTGCCCTCTGGTATGACTACTTAATCTGGCAATAATGGCTCCAATACTGGTGCTATCTTCTCAATGTGTCCTTCAGGTTCTCTTTCCGCCGGGTGGTATTTGTACTGCCTCTGATGTGCATATCTAATTTGCTCTAATTTGTGGTAACAATACAATATGATACTCTCATTTCCGCTTTCATGAAACTCTTGATTTATGCTAATGAAGTTTTATAAGAATATTAAGATGTAAAGACATTTATTGACGAATTCGCATAGAATTTTTTTCTTTTATTTATGCAGGTCTTCTCCGATATCCTTCTCCATATCCATCTATGGTTCGTCCTGGCTTTATTATGCGTCCGCCTGGTACTGTTCAACTAGTGCCACGTCCTGCTGTCCCAGGAATGCCTGGTCTCCGTCCTGTAATGCCCCCTATGATTAGACCAGCGTCTGTTCCTTTAGTAGCACCAGTAGAGAAACCCCAGACGACAATTTATATTGGCAAGATAGCAACTGTTGAAAATGACTTTATGATGTCTATTCTTGAGGTTTGTTTTCTTCTTTTTAGTCTGGATTTTTAATGTAGTTTATCTGCATCCCTGAGTTCGTGTTCTTCTTTATCTGCATTTTTCTCGTCTACTACTTAGAAGGCTTTTTATGTTCGCTTATAAGTTATAAGCATTTTCTTTAACTTTTCTAAGAATTGACCTTAACACTTTTTTCTCAGTTTTGTGGCCATGTCAAAAGTTGTTTACGTGCGGAAGATCCCACCACCAAGAAACCTAAAGGTTTTGGATTCTATGAATTTGAGTCAGCTGAAGGGATTCTCCGTGCAATACGCCTGCTGACCAAACGTGTTATAGATGGACAAGAGCTTTTGGTAATTGGGGATCTTTCAAAATTGTATACATGTTTCTCCAAGCCGATGCAGTTAACCGAGATCCATAAAATCTTCTATGGTATCTTTTAATGTTATTCTCATCTGTTGTGGATATGGTCGTAGGTGAATGTTAATCAAGCAACGAAGGAGTATTTGCTAAAATACGTTGAGAAGAAAATGGAGGATGCGAAGAAAGCCAAGGAAAGTCAAGCTGTAGGAACAGAGAAGAACCTAGCCGAAGGTCCT
This sequence comes from Odontarrhena argentea, assembly GCA_900406245.1. Taxonomy (NCBI): domain Eukaryota; kingdom Viridiplantae; phylum Streptophyta; class Magnoliopsida; order Brassicales; family Brassicaceae; genus Odontarrhena; species Odontarrhena argentea. The sequence continues at coordinate 44,827 of OVAF01000150.1, read as the reverse complement.
GAAAGTGAGCAAGAAAGAACTGGGAATGGTGTGAAGAGTGTATCTGCTGGGCCCACCTTGGGGGAGACGGGGAAGGATGGAGAACTAAAGAGTAAAGAAAACATTGATATTGCGAATTCTGCGGTCCTAACTGATGACGAAAGAGAAGCTGACAAAGAGGCTATGGAGAAGATTGAAAGTGCTATTGAAGAAAGGTTAAAGACCAACCCTCTGCCTCCACCACCCCCACCACCACCTGCTGATGGTTTAGGCGTGGAAGTTGCTTTTAAATCCAAGGATGGAGACTTCAACGCTGACATACATAGGAGTGGTATGTTTGTACTCCCACTTATCTTTGCTCTTTCTTATATAATTCGGCTGCCTTTCTCTGCTCAGCTTGTATCATTCGTCTGATAAGAGGTCTTGTTCACGCAGATTCTGCTGCAAATGATGTTGAGACATCTGGAGAACACACTAGGCCTGACCCAAGTTCACCTGACTGGAGTAAGAGAAATGACCGAAGAAGCAGAGACAGAGGTGAAAAGGATCAAGAAATGGATAGATACGAGAGGGAGGCTGAACGAGAACGGTTACGGAAAGAGAGAGAGCTCAAAAGAAAACTTGAGGATGCAGAGCGTGCTTACCAGACTCGTCTTCGACAATGGGAACGCAGAGAAAGAGAAAAGGAAAAGGAACGACAGTACGAGAAGGAAAAGGAGAAAGATAAAGAGCGTAAGAGGAAAAAAGAAATCCGTTACGAGGAAGATGAGGATGAAGACGATGATGATTCCAGAAGAAGATGGCATAGGGCTGCTTTAGATGAGAGAAGAAGAAGACGGCTAAGAGAGAAGGAGGACGACTTGGCCGATAGATTGAAAGAAGAGGAAGAGGTTGCTGAGGCGAAGAGAAATGCCGAGGAGCAAAAGATGCAGCAACAGCAATTAGATGCCTTAAGGCTGTTATCTGGACAGGCAGCTATTGGAAGTGAACCGGTTCAAACAGCATCCATTGATAATGATCATAACGCAACTCTCCCAACTGTCAGTGAATCTGTCCATGAGCACCATCCGGCAGGTAAGGAGATCATATTTTATCTGTCTTATCGTTCATTTTTGTCTTTTTCTCTCTTCTCTGCCTCTCTTTCTATTTCTAATGGCTCCCTTTGCCAAATGCAGATTTTGAACAAAATGGTTCCGGTAATGAAATGCCCATGCATATTGACAGTAACAGTGGAACAGAGGCACAGGCTCCCTCCAAGAAATTGGGATTTGGGCTTGTGGGATCCGGAAAGCGGACATCTGTGCCTTCTGTTTTCTACGAGGAGGATGAAGACGCTCATAAGGATAAAAAGATGAAACCTTTGGTTCCTATAGATTACTCAACTGAGGAACAGGAGGCTGTGGCCCAAGGAGGCACAGGGCTCACACCACCCAATTTGGCTTTAGCTGCTGAATTTGCAAAACAAATTTCAAGTACTAATCCCAAGGGAGAAACAACTGAAACTGAAAAGCAAAGGAGCAGACGATCTCATGATAAAGCAACTCATCGGGACAGGGAAAGGGAAAGGGACAGGGACAGGGACAGGGACAGGGAAAGAGTCAGGGATCGAGGTGATGGGCGTAGTGGTCCAACCAAAGACACTAAGGAGCCTGAAAAAGCAAAGTTACCTGATAACAAGAAGCTCATGGATGCAAAACAATTGATAGATACTATCCCGAAGACAAAGGAAGAGTTATTTTCTTACGAGATAAACTGGGCTATGTATGACAAGGTAAGCTTTCTCAAAAATCTCACTTCCCTTTCCACTTTTATTTATATCAGTGATCCCTTATATGATATCTTATTGCCTTGCCTGTGAAATGTTACTTGGTTTACTTACTTGTTTCACCTTTTTTGACATTGAAAAGCACCAATTGCACGAAAGAATGAGGCCATGGATCTCAAAGAAAATTATGGAGTTTCTTGGAGAAGAGGAAGCCACACTGGTAGATTTCATTGTGTCAAACACTCAACAGCATGTGAAAGCTTCTCAGATGCTTGAGCTATTGCAATCAATATTAGACGAGGAAGCTGAGATGTTTGTGCTGAAGATGTGGAGGATGCTCATCTTTGAGATTAAGCGGGTCGAAGCTGGAGTCCCGGTAAAACCCAAAGCCTGAAACTTCACTTTTATTCCTTTTTCACCTAGTGTACCAATTTTTTTCTGAAATCTTCTTCTTGTCTTTGGATTTAAAGAAGAATCACCATGTTTTTACATCTTAAATGCTTAATGCAAAAGAAGAGATTGGGGAAAAAGAAAGTATACACATTTCATAGAATAAATATTTGCACAACTCGAGTTTATAGCTTGTCTTAGCTCTCTGTTATTGTTTTAGGAAATGAGTTTTCTATGAGTTATGTTGCGGTCTTTCCTAATCATGTCGGAGAAGTACTACTAATCCGATGCTAGTATTAAATTATTACCAGGGGAAACTGAAATAAATCACTAAAAATATTTATTTCCAGGAAATCAATACTAGTAAAATTTGACATTGACATTGCTCACAGCTTCCCTAAAAAACAGGAACTGATTGAGATAGTAGTACTTTGGGTTGTTAAAAAAAATCCCAGAGCTACTCTGATACTTACAAAGATGTATAAATATTTACATCTATAAATAACTACTGTATGGAATAAATGTTGGTAAAATAACTCTTTGATAAAAAAGCTCAAAGAGTTACTCTTGTGTACCAAAATCACCAGGCGTGTATAAACCGGTCTCTTTCCAGAACCGGACCGGTTTTCCTCTCCTGAAACTCGTGGATCATTCTAATAAGAGAACTTGCCTTTTTGCCACAGTCGCCGTTACCTAACGCCGTGTAAAGTGACTCCATAATCGAGGGATTCTTCGCGATTGCTCCAACGACGTCACTTCCTCCGTTAATACACAGATTCAAAAGCAGAACAACACAGTGCTGCTTCGTCGCCGACGAAACCTCCGGTGAACCTAAAATCTTCACCGCCAGTTTCAATCCTCCACGACGGATGACGGAAATCATCCCGTCTGGATACTCGGCCATTTTGGCGAGAATCGCCACCGAATCCGCCGTGAGTCCGTCGCTGGTGTCACCAGATCTGATGAGATCGAGAAGAACAGGTATGGCTCCTGCGGCGAGAACACGCCAATGATTATCAGGTTGCTGAATTAGCAGACTTCTAATGGCGATTAAGGCGTTGCGTTTAGCGGAATCTCCATAGTCACGATCTTGAACGAGTCTCAACAATCCCGGAATCGCATCTGGAATTTCCCCGATGAGTCTGCTGTAATCTTCTCCGAGAGAAGAGAGATAAAACAGAGCAGCTGCTGCGTATTGTCTACTCTCTCTTTTAGCTCCTTCGTTGAGAATCTCCACGATGATTTTTAATCCACCATCGTCTCCGGCGATTCGAGACTTCCCTGATATATCCTTGGATAGGTTCAAAATCCCAGCCATGGCGTTTTCTTGAATCGTCGGATTACTACCCCAACGGAGAATCTTCATGAGTGATTCCACAACACCGGCTTCCACCAAACAACATCTGTTGAAGCTACTTGTTTTGGTGAGAACTCGAATCTCCACTAACGCTTTAACCATCTCTTTTTCGCCACCCTTGATCAACTCTCCGGCTATAAAGTCTGCGATGAGTTTCCCGGCTTCTTCTGCAGCTAAGCTCTCTGGGGCAATCGCTGTCTTCTTCTTTCTCTTCTGACTAATCTCAAAGTAACTTTGAATAACTTGCTTGACGGAGACGTTATCCACCAACACAGTACTCACCAGATTCTTTCCTGTCTTGGGACAAGTGATGTTACCAGAGGCGAACCACTTGGCGATTGAGCTCCGATCATAAGTGTGTCCTGTTTCTAAAACCACTGGATCACTCATGACCTCTAGAGAAATCGGACAACGAAGATCATCAACGTTTAAACCCCGAATATTGGAGTTGTCTTCCTCTTCTTTATCATCAGTATCTTCTTGTTCTTCATCAATGCCTCCAAGTACCACGCATCTGCAGTAGCATATGAATCCCATTAAGCTGCTAAGAAGCTCGATTTGGGCCTTACTCTTGTTCTCCTTCTTCTCTTCCAACATCTCTTCTCCTATAAAATCCATCTCTTTGACGCAATCACTCCATTTTCGGACGCCAATATGATCAAGAACTCGGAGTACTTCATCTCGGTTTGGGTTGATTCTGTTCTCGAACAGATTAAAGAACCAATAGACTGAATCTATGGCCCGTTTGTCTTCCCAGTCGGGTCTTGGTTCGTATAGACAGGTCTGCCGGATCACTAGATACATCAGCTCATTAACTTCTTCAGGTAGGTCAACGGACCCGACTCGAAAAGTGTCGAGACAAGTGGACATGGATCGAATCAAGACCCGAAAATGAGCTGAGACTTGAACTGAATTTATCAACATATACAGCTGAGCTCCGTCTCTTGTACAGTCTTCTAGAAGGAACTTGAGTTTCTGGAAGATGACATGGAGCTCCGAAAGGCTCAGGATAGCACGACGACCCGTCGGTATTGACCTGACCCGGATTTCTTCAAAGAGTATCACAAGGTTTCGGACATGCCGGAGAGTTTCCTTGACACTACGTTTGTTGTTGGACAAATGTTTCGTTTTGAAGCTGAGAATATCGCCTGCGATTTGTAAAAGCGAGTCGACGAGTGTGGTTATGGAGATCGATTTGCATGGGTTTACCGCCGGAAAAGTAAGAATCCGGCGATTCGACCCGGTTTGTGTATGGATCATAGTGTTTGTGTGTGATAAAAATGGAGGATATTTTCCAAGTGTTTTGAGGTTGAGTAATGTTTTGCGTTGTGAGAGGATATATACACTTTGTATAAGTGCTTTTCAACTTTCTATAACTCTGCGACACGTGAAACGGTTTGATTCGTTCATAATCTTTGGGGTCTGCAAGTATGCCACGTGGTACACCGTGGCGATGAAGTGTGTGACTGTGTGAGGGACCAAGTTGTATTGAAGGTTCGTGCATGGAAGTAGCCGACAATTTTGTATGACGACCCTTCTGATATTTTTGTCCTAGTTCTCTATTATTTTATCTTATTAGTTTAGATAAACGCGCATTTTAATTGATTGATCCAATGATGTGTATTTTATTTATTCTTGTGGAGGAGACTTTGAGGATGTTATTTGGATAAAATAATTATTTTGTTTTCTAATCCGGAATGTGACTGATAAGGTAAACCAATCTCTATTATTTTATCTTATTAGTTTAGATAAACGCGCATTTTAATTGATTGATCCCATGATGTGTATTTTATTTATTCGTTGTGGAGGAGACTTTGAGGATGTTGTTTGGATAAAATAATTATTGTGTTTTCTAATCCTGAATGTGACTGATAAGGTAAACCAATCCCTTGTTTGTTACCGATCAATAATTTGTCTAATTGTGGCACTTGGTTATATTGTTCAGATTTATAAAATGGTGAAAAATATCATTTATAATACCATCAACGATTTTTTAATTTTTTTTACCGTCTAATACATTTATTTATTTCCAACGATACAAAGTCAATATACAAAATTTTCGAAAAACAAATTATTACATAAGCAAATATATACGCCATATGCTGAGATAGATACATAAAGAAGTGGAAACAAAGAGAAACAACACCATTTTACCACGAGATATGTACAATCTTACTCTTACACAGATCCTAACAAAGAAACTACTCACTCATGAAGAGAAAGAAAGACATGATACGAACCAAACTTTTGAGAGAAATTTTATTAAAAACTTGGATGAATACAAAGTGAGAGATACAAGAGTATTTATAGGTGGAAATTACGAGCTAGAGTAAAAAGGTGTCTTCTAGAATGAGAATATCGAGCATCATTCAGTTTTCATTGCAGATCAATCGTCCTTTGAAAAATTTTCATTTCTGCCTCCAAATGGGTGTCGACCGACACCATGGTGTGCTGTCGGCCAACAGGGCTATGTGATCTTCTTGGAAACTTCGTTTGTATGTCCGTCAACGCCTAGGTGGGCTATCGGTCGTCTCTCCATGGCAAGGATCCTCATTTCTTTGGTCCTTGTTTCATTACTTGTTGATGAACGTCATTGTTCTTCCAAAAGCCACAAAAAACCACCAAACACGTACTTTTACCTAAAAATACTCTTAAAATCATAAAACTAGGAGAAAATTCCCTCAAAAGATAGCTATTGATGTGTGAAAAAAATGTCAAAATCACATGGTATTAGTAAAACCTTTTGAACTTGGCTTTTTATTATTTTCATGTATTACATTTCTTTTATTTGAATGAGTTTACATAAAAAAAAATTTCAAGCTAAATATTTAATTTATTAAATTAAATTTATGTTTAATTTCAAACAATAATATAATTTCAGGAAAAATTCCGACCAAAAAAAAAAATAATTTCAGGAAAAATTGTAACTAAAGAACAAAAACATAGAAGTCTTAAATGTGACTAATTACCATATGTAAAAACGCTTCTAGTCACTATAATGCCACAATTACTTTCCACTCTAATCCGACTACAACAAAACGCACAATAGCCACAAAGTATTTAGACACAATTTTGAAAAATATGCGACAACGAGAAAAGTTATACTGTAGTCGCAATAACGATTTGAGACTAATATGCGACTAATAGACATTGCCATAAATTTAGTGGGATATCAGTCGCAAGGTTATTTGCGACTACATACCGACTATGATAATGACTACATACCAATTAAAACAATACTCACACGATAATTACTTAGTTGCACTTATCGTCGCAATATTTGCCACTAATATCCGCAGTCGCAATATAGTTTTAAATTTGTGACTATAATAACTTATTTGTTTTGCGACTAAATTGTAATAATATTGTGGTCTTAAATCGTCTGTTTTTTTGTAGTGTGTTAGTCCAATAATAATCCCTCTTAATTTGAGATCGTGTAGCACTCGATTATGTGTTTGTGGATTTTGATTGAGGGCGTTCTTTCTTCGACCTCTTACCAAGGATTTGATTCATTCGATATTTTGTCAACTCTGGCCGGCTCTACTTAGGCTTGGTCTCTAAGCTTCCCGCATCGGTCTACTTCTCTCCTTGTCACAACTCCCAAGGTTTGGGCGAATATTTTCTTGCTCAGATGATTAAAATCGATGCGTTTACCAAATAATGCATACGAAAGCTGAATATATTTCCAAAATTACCAAATCATATTAATGATTTACTATTTTCGACCATGTTAGAGATGTAATATATATATAAAAAAAAAAAAATCTTCAAAATCTGTGAGTGTCAAAACCATCATGAATATGTCATTACAACTTTACAAGCATGAACTTTCACTTAGGTCATTTTAATCATTCACTTTCGTTGACCAAGCCAAAATGAGCATAACGTTAACTTCCTTAACAGAGACATTTAACGTCCGTTAATCTCTCTGTTAATAAAGCTAACGTCATGTTCATTTTGGCCTAGTCAACGAAAATGGATAATTTAAAAAAAAAAAAAATCAACGAAAATTGATGTTTATAATGATCGAGGATAAAGTATTTTCTTGAAAGGATAATCAAAAAAAAAAAAGAAAAAAAAAAACTTTATCCTCGATCATTGTAAACATCAATTTTGGTTAATTTTTTTTTTTTTTTTTAAATTATTCATTTTAGTTCATGGTTTAAATAGCCTAAATCTGAAAGTTCGTGATATCTTTGACATTTTTTTCTAATGATAATATAACTCGCACGGATATAATTTTATTAATTCAAATAATAAAAATAATTTTTCGTACATGGTGCGGAGTATCACTTAATCATTTATTAGAAAGAGGGGTATTTTTAGGTCTTATTTTATTGATTTAGACTCGAGCTTGTCTCCTCTTTTTCTCTTTTAATATTTTTTTCTGTCATCTGGAGTTTTCGAGAAACAATGGGCGGTGCAATTTCTCATATAAAAATCAAGTATATGATTTAAAGGACCCACCATCTTGATATGTTTATTACGTACGATCGTTGTGGAACTTTCATTTTCATTAAAACATTTTCGAAAATTCAAAATTCAGATTCCTCGGTGTCAGAAAAACTAATGAAAAAGGTTTTAAATTCTTCCAAAATCAACACAAACCGATTATTTCAAATTCAGTTTCTTTAAAAAACCCTAGCTACATAATCATTCATCGTACCAAAGCATCCATTTTAAATCCAACCCAAACTGAAGCAACTTTTTACAAGAGTCTTAGATTTCATACAAGGGTCAATGTGGTGCATTGAAGTGATTCCGAAGAGACACCGTATCGAACTGTGTCATGGTTTGTCTCTCTAGTGACAGAAAACATAACACAAATAAAGCAGAAAGCAGCTTTTTTTTTTTTTTTTTGGTCCAAAATTAGAAAGCAGCTAAGAACACCACTTAAAATTCTGTCTCTTCATTCATCTACACCTGAAAAGTTGTATTTCTTGCAAGTTTTTATATCTTCTTGATCTTAGAGAAGGCTCCCGACTCTGAGAAATAAGTGCTTTGAGTCCCACTGCCTAATCCTAACGCCTGAGGATTGCATAGCTCTATTCCCTACAAAATTGATACGAATTGGAGTTTTCTAAAGTCAGAGAGTGGTCGCAAATGGATAACCAAAGATGAAATTTTTGACAAAACCGAATGAAACTAATTGTACCTGCACAGGAGTGAAAGCCAGGCTCGATGTCAAACCAGAGGTAGTAGCACCAGGTGTATACTGTCTTTCTTTGAGCCTGAAAAGCCATTAATGTATTTTACAATGAGGAGTGGGGACACAAAGTGAAGCAGGAGATATTGAAGAACAGGACATATTCCATAACAAATTAGCCTATAGAGTAAAAAAATGCACAAAGTATAAAAAGAAGAGGTAAAAGATACAACACTTACTTTTTGGCAACCTTAGCATTGAGTTTCAGCTTGCTCGGGACACTGGATACACGCAGCCTGTTGCTCCCAGCCTGACCAAGCATTCCGTAACCTTCTCCTAATCCATCACCTATCACCATTAAGAGCACGAGTTAGATTAAGTGCCTTTAAAAAGTGGCCGTTACAGAGTACATTTAGAAGATATTTTACCCAGAGAGCTCTCTTCGGGTGTACCAAATGCCATCCTGTTTGCCAGCTTCCTCATGTCTGTTACTGCATACCTGATTTAAACAGAAAGGTCAGAATGCAGCAACTAATAGAATTCCATCTACAGTCGTTAAGGTGACAAAGTAGGATTGGTTATGTTACCTTTCTTTCATTTTCCTTAGACGGCGACCACCCCTTCGTTTTTTAGGCTCTGAGTCAGGAACTGGTAGTGGCTTGGGTTGCCTTGCAGGAGGAGGTTCTTGCCACTTCTCGATCTTCTTATGGATCTCGTCCCTGAAAGCTTTTCCATTTGTTCCTGATGGGTCTCCTCTAGTAGCATCAACCCTTGCTGCCAAAGTCGATTTTGCAGCCAAGAGCCTGCTAGCGCGCATCCGAAGTCCAGGAGGAGTGCTTTGGAAAATCTCTGTCTGCTCCAGATATCCCACGCGGGACTGTGATGTTGCAGAAGAGAACCCGGCAAGGTTCTTCTTCTTGTGGCCAAGAAGTTGAACATTACAGGCAGGCATTTTTGCAAGAGCTGATAAACCTCCAGCAGTTCCCATGAGCTTGGCTGCAACAGCACTCCCAACAATGGCAGAAAGATTCGGTGCAATAGATCCCATCTTACTTTCGACGAAGTCAAGAACCTTCTTCCGTGCAGAATCAAGATCTAGAGCCCGATCACAAGCCTCTATCACCTTTTGCAGGACATCCTCTGGCAGTGGGCTTCCTTTTGTTGTTAAAGCAGTGACTGAAACAACCATGATAATAGCTGACGGGAGAAGGCCTTCGAGGTCAACAAGAGTTAAATCCGTCTCATTGCCAATTTTCTTTACAACACGAGCATAATCGATAGGGTGATGCACCAGCGACTCAAGCTCTTGGAACTTAAGTTTGTACTTGTCTCGTATAAAGTTATGGACGATGACGATTTCATTCTCAATATCTACAGAGAGTTGATTGCAATCCACAATCAGCTTGTACTCAGGATCATCTTCCAGTACAGTTCCTTTCTCCGCTCCATCAGAATCCTTACCGAGAGCCTCCTCCACTTTCTGAAAAGCAAAAGGAAAGAAACATAAAGTAAAATCAAAATCCTCACTCACATCAGCAGTATAAGACCTCAACAGATAAACAAGAGAAACCATAATAACTAAATGAATAAACTTGCGAACAATATTGAAAAGGGTCCCAATGACAAACCTGCATAATATCGGCATATCTCTGAGATTTCTGTAGCTTAGAAACGCTATCAAGATCATCATAGTTAAGATTCTCTAAGTCTGCCATGTCCATGTCAATATCTTCCTCCTCCTTTCCAGCATCACCATCATTCTCATCCATTTCAGCTTCATTGTCAGATAACTCGTCAAGGTCTGCAAGGAAAGAATCTTCAAGAGTTGCCTGCAACAGATCCAACATATATATTACAAAGTGCAACCAAACAAATAAAACACAGACGCTAAGACATGAAAACATTTTGAAACACTTGGGAAACCCTAAAACTGAAATTGAAGATTGACAGGACAAGACCAATTTAACTAACAAGACATATCAGGAACATTTAACGTATAGATCAGATATCAGAGGAAGATTCGTTATTTAGCGAAATAATCAACGCAGTCAAGGCAACATGAAGAAAAAAGAAAAAAAGAGGGAGGGTTACCATATCTTCTTCTACTTGGACCGCAAAAGCTCTGTGAGTCAATTCTCCTGCGAATTAAACGAAAAGAAAAACTCAATTCAGAAACCCTAATTCCCAAAACGCTAGGAATAACTATTAACTTCAGGAGGAGAATCATACGAACCTGAATCAGAGGAGAAACACAAATTCGAGAAGAAATTGAAGAGGGGGTAGTATCGAAACCTCTCAAGAGAAACTCTTGTGCTCTTTGTTGATTCGAGTTTCGGAAGTCGGCGATCTTAGCTGGGCCTAATTAGATGGCCCTTTTGCTCGGACCTAGAGATTAGTTGGGCCTAATTTGTACCTTAAACAAGGAAGCAATCGCCTCCCGATTAAAGAAAAAAGTGAATCTGCGATGAAAGGAGATGAGAGACCAAATTAGTTTGATATATTCAGGGTTGCATGCGTCAATCCACGTGTACAAGTCCAACTGCGTCGTTCCAAATTTTTCGGCTCTTTGAGAGACAATATGAACACTTTTTTCTGTATCAATTAACTACACGAACTATTATGGCTCTTTGTAGATAGTCAAATGAAATCGAACCGGAGCTAAAACGGATCACTAGCGTTAAGAAATCACGATTTCGTTCTTTGATATACAACATGAACTTTGGTTTTGTATCAGTTCACTACATGAACTTTTATTTCTCTCTTTAGATAATCAAATGAATTTGAACCTGAGCAAAACCGGATTATTAGCGTTAAGAGGAACTATCCCCAAAGCGAAGGAATCTAAAACAACTTTTAATGGAGAACGAAGACTCTCGAGTCGAAGAGATCTATGACTTGAGAACTAGATTTGCGGATTTAAAGGGAGAGGTCGAAACCTATATTGCTCTTTCATTTGGTTCTATGATGATTGAAGAAAAGGCGAGAGTAGTTAAAGCTTGTTGTCGAGATCGGAGTGACGGCGTCAGAAGGTTATTTGTCTTTGAGGGTGTGATGATTTCAGTGAGGTGAAGGAACGGCGTTGTTACTCCATGGATCGCACAGAGAGAAAACATTGGGTTTTTTTTCATCTTTTGTCTATAAAAAGAAATAACAATAAAGAAAAAAAGATGGGATGGATTAATGGACACGATTAACTCTTCAAAATACGAACAAACATGATTGAATTCTCCAAAATTGATATCTCTTCGATTCTGATAGTCTTTTTTAATTGGATCTGAAATTCAATATTTTTTTTCTTCGTAACCATCTATGATAGCGTTTTAAATATTGTATGTGCTATTATAAATCAAGCGAAGAAAAAACCTAAGCGGGAGAACAAATAATTTTCGCGTAAAACATACCATAGTGTTTATTAGTTCAGAAACAAGACATAGTTTCTTTTGATAAACCGGGTGAAATAAAGATTATGGATTTTCAAAATCAAGAAAAATTGCGGATGGTACTATCAACAAACACAAGGCACGGCTTTTGGCTAAGGAATATGTACAAGAATCCGACATATATTTTGATGAAGTTTTGTAATGCATCAATTGCTCGTATTTAAACCATGCGATTGTTGATTGCATTGACAGCATCACATGTATGAGAAATTCATCACTTGGATGTGAAAAATAACATTCTTACATGGAGAATTAAAGGGATATGTCTATGTTGATCAACCCGAAGGCTATGAAGTGAAAGGTGAAGAGCACAAGGTGTATCAGCTTTCAAAAGCCTTGTAGGATTTGGGACGAACATAAAGCTGGATCAAATCTTGAAAGAGATGAGATTCAAAAGGTGTGCAAAATAAACTTTAGTGTATCACAAAGAAGGGGGAGGAAATTTGCTCTCTGTTGCTATTTACGTAGACGATTTGTTTCTAATCTGCAACATTCTCAAAGCGATAAGTGAATTCAAGATTGGGATGTCATCTAAGTTTACGATATCTGATCTCAGAAGACTCACTTTATTTCGATACTGAAGTACATCAAGGAGAAGATGGAATCGAGATTAAACAAGAAGGTTATGGATGCATGATATTGAGATAATCTAGTTTGGAGGGATGCAATCCAACTCAAGTGCCCATGGAGTTTGAACTGGAAGTTTCAAAGGCACAAGAAAAAATAGAGATAGATATCCTACAAGGTATCGAAGGAACATCGCCTTCTTAAGGTATTTATTACACATATGCTCAGACATAGGTTTCTCTGTTGGAGTTGCTAGCAGGTATATGCAAAGCCCTGGCACATCACATGGTAAAATAATGAAGCAAACAGTTGCATTTGGCTTGAAGTTTAATCGTAGAAGATCAATGAAGATCATTGGGTATAATGAAAGTAGTTATAATATCAATCAAGATGATGTATGAAGCACGACAAGTCCGTTCTACTTTGGATCTTCACCAATTACTTGGAGTTCACAAAAATAGGACACAATTGCCCTCTTATGGCGTGAGCCCAAGTTCATGGCATCAACAGAGGCGGCAAAACAAGCCATATGACTTCAAGATGTTTTAAGCCAGTTCAGAGGGTGGAAGACCGAGCAAATCCTTATCAAGATCGAAAACAAGTGTGCAGTAGCACTCACCAAAAATTGTGTGTTTCATGGTAAAAGCCACATACATAAATGCTAGTACCATTTTATACGATAATGCGTAGATAGGGAGCTTGTCGATGTGGAACATGTATCGGAGTTGAACAAAAGGCGGATATCTTGACTAAAGCTTTTGGCACAAATCAGGTTTAGTGAGATGAGAACATTGATAGGAGTTCAAGACATGTCCAAGACCAAGTCGAAGCTTACGAGAGAGAATCTGGAATTCAAAGATGTATTTAAGAACTCAAATAATAAGAATAACTCTCTTATTAATAAACTCAAGGAAATTCTCTCAAAACCTTAAGCTCTCTCAAACACAATCTCTCACAATTCATAAGTTATGCAACACCCTTGCATCTCCTTATATAGTCAATGACTTTTCCTAATCCTATTAGACATTACATATTTGATAACTCCTAATCTGTATATTTTCCTTTTCTCGTAATCCTAATCCATAACTCAGTAGGAATAGATAACTTCTAGAACCACTTAACATATATTTAGATATCTCCTAAATATATGTATATTTTCCATATCTCTTTATAACTCAAAGAGACTTAGGCTTCAAGCTTATGTCAACATTCTCCCCCTTAAGCTTGAAGTCACATTCTCTCATGTCTTGAACTTCATTCTTGTTCTCCCTCATTACTCGAATATCGTGAACGGTTTCTCTTGTTTCAGATGAATCATCTCCCCTCAAACTTGTGTCTCGATCAGTTTCAAACATATTTGGCTTCACCTTTTCCTCGTTGAGATATACGACCTCATGTATCATTAATTCATCTACTTCTTGAGTTTCTTCATCATTCTTCTCAATGGCTTCTTGAAGTTTAAATAACCTATCCGGGCAGTCTGATGCATAATGTCCAAGTTTATCACACCTATAACACGTGATGTGTGAAGCATCTCTCTCCTTGTCTTGTCCTTGCCAATAACCATTTTGGTAACTGTTACGTCTGCGGCCTCTTCCTCTCCAGTTAGAGCGACCTCCTCGTCCTCTTCCTCTACCACCGTAGTTATCGTGTTGTGAATCCATGTTAACATACATGAGTTTGCTTTGATCTTCATGTTGATCCTCTTCTTCTTCTTTCCCAATTCTCTCTTCATAGGCTTTTAGCCTTCCAACAATATCCTCAAAGCTAGTTTTATTTAGGTCAAGAACATATTCAAGAGCTGCTATAATATGTATGTACCTTCTTCGAGGCAAACTTTTAAGAAATTTCTTCACAAGCTTCGGTTCATCAATTTTTCTCCAAGGGCTGCTGATTTTGAAGAAATTTCTGAAAGTTTTCCCACGAATTCATCAACTGTATCAGCTTCATTCATCTTTATTCTATCGAATTTTGCCATTAGCGTTTGTAACCTTGCTTCTTTTACTCTGTATGCTCCCATATGTCTTGCTTTAATTGCCTTCAACACTTTCTTTGCCGTATCTAACTCTCCAACTTGCAATATAAGTGCCTCAGGTATCGACTGGAACAACACCGCAGTGGCTATGTCGTTCTTCTCAACGTTGTCTGAACCCTTCTCTATAGTTTCCCAAACTTTATTTACCCTGAGTAGGACCTTCATTCGCATAGCCCATACCGTGTAGTTTGTCGTATTCAACATAGGGCACTAAATAGATAAGGAACCACCAGAACCACCTTCCTTTGGTTTTGTTGTTGTCATGTTGTCTCCCATGACTCAACGTTTGGTTTTGTGAATTAGTTTCTTTCTCTCTTCCTCACAAAAGAAAACGTTCTCCCAAGGATCTTTAGAAAGCTCTGATACCAATTCTGGAATTCAAAGTTGTGTTTAAGAACTAAAATAATAAGAATAACTCTCTTATTAATAAACTCAAGGAAATTCTCTCAAAACCTTAAGCTCTCTCAAACACAATCTCTCACAATTCATAAGTTATGCAACACCCTTGCATCTCCTTATATAGTCAATGACTTTTCCTAATCCTATTAGACATTACATATTTGATAACTCCTAATATGTATATTTTCCTTTTCTCGTAATCTTAATCCATAACTCGGTAGGAATAGATAACTTCTAAAAACACTTAACATATATTTGGATATCTCCTAAATATATGTATATTTTCCATATCTCTTTATAACTCAAAGAGACTTAGGCTTCAAGCTTATGTCAACATTAAGAGAGCTTATTTATTAGGACTTTTCAAGCCCGTCCTAACTCCCCATTAGTATGATATTGTCCGCTTTGGGCTAAGCCACAAAGCCCTCACGGTTTTTCTTATTGGGCTCCTTCCCAAAAAGCCTCATACTAATGGGAGTGTCTCTTGACTTATATATTAGATCTCTTTGTCTAATCTTTCCAATGTGGGACTTGGATTGATATCCCAACAATCTCCCCGTCAAACCAAGGACCACATTACTCGTAGCCTCCTCTTTAGCGAATTCATCTTGTCCTCACCGACATCTTATGAATTGCGATATGACATGGAGAGTTGCTCCCAAACCGAACATATAGTCAACACACTCCTTCTGGTCCAGGATCGAACCATGCACTCTGATACCATTTATTAGGCTTTTTAAGCCCATCCAAACTCCCCGTTCGTATGATATTGTCCGCTTTGGGCTAAGTCACAAAGCCCTCACGGTTTTTCTTATTGGGCTCCTTCCCAAAAAGCCTCAAACTAATGGGAGTGTCTTGACTTATATATTAGACCTCCTTGATTAATCTTTCCAATGTGGGACTTGGATTGATATCCCAGCAGAGAATGTTTGGATAAGTTTGGATAACTTGAAGTCCAATATATCGCTAAGAAGTCGATTATGATAAGATATGATTAATATATTCCTAATAGAATTATGTGTGATCTAGTTCTAATAGAATTAAGAATAGCAAAAATGTGCTAGCAATATACAAGTATATACCATTATTGAGTTGTGATACTGAGATAGATAATTTTGTATTTAGTTTTAAGTTATTTTCTAAACGTAATAAGAAAATTATTATTCTTATAAACCTAATCATTCTTTTTAGCAATCATTCAAAAATTCTTTGACCATTTTATTTAAATCTAGTAACCAATTAACACACCTAAATAATGCGTATGGAATCTAGTTGTTGTTTTTTCTTTAACTATTTGACTTTGTAGCTAGAATAATACACGAAACGTGTGAATAAAAATAATAATACCGTATCGATCGTGTACAACTTGGTTGTTCAATCTCATCAATCATCATTGTTGAGGTTGAAGTTTAGTAATGATTTTATTCAAAGAAATGCATAAAACTAAATGGAATAAGATTCGGTTTTTCTATTATTATTTCTAGACTTTGCTAGTTGTGGTCGTTTTATATAATAACAAATTATTGGTCCTATTAATGTCAACTTGAAATATCAACTAAAAAAAACCAATGAATGAACAAAAGAATCTATAAAACCATCATCATTTTCAATCTTACAAAGCAAAAAGATCTCAAATCAGAAAACTATAATGGATGAAGATAGTGCAGGAAAGTGTTGGTGTAATGTATGTAGTAAGCTCATCTTCGGAGTTGGGTTAACCGTTCTCTTGATATGGCTATTTGTTCCCCAAAAACCAAAATGCTCGATCCAATACTTGTACGTTCCTGCCCTCAACAAATCCTTAAATTCACAACCGCTCAATACCACTCTCAACTTCATGGTCCGTCTTGACAATCCAAACATAGCCCAAGGAATATACTACGACGATGTCCACATTTCCTTATCCAACACCGTCAACAGTTCCTCTCTTCTTCTTGCTGACTACACAGTGCCAAGATTCTACCAAGGATACCACAAGAAAGCCAAGAAGTGGGGTCAGGTTCTGCCTTCGAACAACCAGACAGTTTTACGGTCGGTAATTTTGTCTAATGGACTGGCGGTTTTCCGGTTGGATCTTAAGACTGAGGTGAGATTCAAGGTTATGTTTTGGAAAACCGAAAGGCATAGGATCGAGGTTGGTGCTAATGTTGAAGTCAACGGTGAAGGAGCTAAAGCTGCAAAGAAAGGGATTAAGATGAACAAGTCTTCTTCTCCTCCTTTAACAAGCTACTTTCCAGTTTGTGTTTTGATGAATTTACTTGTTTTCTTCGCAATTCTTTAACCTGATTTGATTTTTTTTTTATATTCAATTTGTTGTTTTGTTTGCTTCTTTCTTCTTTCGGAGTTTCTAAATTCGACCAAGTAGTCATTATTGTTTTGTTTCAACTATATATGTGGTACGTAGTTCCTATCAGCCAAATTCTATTTGAAAATCAGTCAGCCCTTATTAACGTACAATATAATAGTGACTCTAAAATATGGAGGGAGATTTTTAAGGGAATATCGATGTTGTGAACTAAAACTTCTACAAACTTTTTACAAAACACTGAAACAAAATTACTTAAATAGCTTAGTCAAAAGGTTAGGTTAATTAGATGACTCTTATGAGACATGAAGACAAAATGACATGATAGTAAGTGTGTTCACCCAAAAAAGGTCTTCGAGCATACCAAGGGCCAATACTTTGAGTCTTTAACTAGTAAAGATCTCATGTAAAGTCAACCTGTTACTGGTCTGAGTTCGCTTGGAAAGAGATCATATTACACGCTATGATCTTTGTCTGAGAGGATGTACGTCACTAGACCTAGAACCTCTTAGACCATGTCCATCAATGGTGCTTAGAGAGGTTCTTAAATAATATTAGAATAATTGAGTGGTAAAAGTATTATTATTTAATTGATAGAAGTTCTTAAAAATCTAAGCACCACTTCAAAAGTTGCCTATTTAGGAACTTTTGAAGGTAAGGTTCTTAAATTTAAGAACCACTTGCAATTAAATACTAATATTTGTTTCTCTTAATTATTTTATTATTATTTAAGAACTTCCTTAAAGATCTCTGATGTACATGCTCTTAGTAGTTCATATTTATATACATATCTTTAAGTACAAAGGGTGAACATGCAAAATATTAACTTCAAAATAATATTAGCTGATTCTTCTTTTTTTTTTATTCTCCAATGTAACCATTGCGGTCTTTATTCTCATACCAGTCTCTATATATGTCTCTATGTGAAACTCATGGACCGGCTCATCTTCAAAAGTTCAAAACACTGGAGTTTACTGATTACTAATTTCATAACATTTATGTAAAATCGAGAAAGCAGAGCATATGTTAAGCATATGAACTATTGTGAGCTAGAAAGTATACTGAGAATTAAATTATGTACCTGGCATAAAATGTGGTCTTTAAGAACATATTGAAGTAAAATGCATTAATAATTTACTGCTAACCTTGAACTATTCTCACTCAAGCCCTTATGTTGTAACCTATGATTATTTTCCTTGTTTGGTTAAGCGCGGGATTCCCATATATAATAAATTGAAATTTAATAGTAATCTAATTTATTATTTGCACTCTACATTTGATTTTGTTGTAGAATAGAATTTTTGTGTTTGATGTAAATGTGAAAAAAACTAATTTATTATTGTAATATATAAAGGATTATTAAAAATAGAATAGCAATGGTGAAAATAAATTTAAAAGAATTTGAGTGTGGTTTTGGTCCGTAAGAAACACATATAAATTAGTATTTTTTGCGTATATTGTTTTGGTCCGCGGTTAAAGCAAAATTATATGACACCATAAGGGTGAGTGTGTTGGTTTCAATTCAGATACTGTTTGGTTTCATCGATTTTCAGTTTCATAGGAACTTAAACCATCTAACACCAATTTTCTTTTGATTATTGTTCGATTTTCGAGGTTTTTGGTTTCACGGAAATTTGAACCACATAAAATTATATGTATTTTGGTTTGGTTTTGTTTGGTTTCAGGTTTTACCTATTATAAAAAATACTAAGATTTTTTTTAATAAATATAATCGGAATCATATAACTGTAAGCATAAATATATTTATCATATAAACCTAGAACCGAGAAGATGGAAAAATAAAAGATAGTAGGGTCCTAGGGATGTGAAAATATACTTAAGAAGAAGAAAAATAAGTCTCTTATATACACTCTTTTTTTAAATAGTTTATCCTTAGGACTATCCATTTTAAAAATAATAATTAGATGACCTAACTCGTAATATTGACATATTAATTTTTTAAAAATCGAACGGTTCATGTTTTTAACATGACCATCCATTTGACATGTGTTTGATGGTTTGAAATTCAGATTAATATAAATTTTTTTTTAAATAAATTTCTTGTATTTCTGTAAAAACAAAAAAAAAATGATATTTTAAAGTATCTTATATTTTTTTTGAAAAATCAGCATTAGTTAAATATTTTTCAATATTAACTAAAATGATTAATCATTTGTCAAAAATAGGAGATAGATTTTATTTATATAGTTACTAAATGCATATCTATATCACTGTTCAATATAAATTTAATTATTAAATTGGTTAATTTAAATTTTTATTTTAATTTAAATTTATAAGATACATAATAGTGGATTTATATAAAGAATTTTAAACACATGTAGAAATTTCCATATACAGAATTTACTTTGAAATGTTTTGATTGGTCTATTTAATTAATGTGAGCCATAAGTCACTCTCCTTGTGACACATTGGAATTTTAGACTCTAATGAGTTTCTCAATTAATATATAAAGAATTTTAAACACATGTAGAAATTTCCATATACATAATTTACTTTGAAATGTTTTGATTGGTCTATTTAATTAATGTGGGCCTTAAGTCACTCTCCTTGTGACACATTGGAATTTTAGACTCTAATGAGTTTCTCAATTCATATATAAAGGATGAGTATCATTTTTCAAAATAACTAGGTGACCAAACTTGATAAAATTAATTTTAATAATACATTAAATTTTAGAAACCCAAAAACCCAATCGGTTTGACGATTTTAAACCGGAACCGAACGAAACCGAAATGTTTTTAAAATAATAACCAAAAGGGTTATTTGATAAAACGAAAACTGAACCAAAACACCTAATTACGGTGCGGTTCGGTCCGGTTCAATTCGGTTCGTTTTTTTTTGCCCACCCCTAGAAGATCCCAATAAGGTCTACAAACGAAATGAAAGACAATATGAATAACCAACCGTACATTTAGTTAAAATATTCTCGTTTTATAAAGGAGATTCTGATTCACCATGGTTTTTTTGACCTCTTATATACATGGTATGCCAAACTTTATAAGGGCATTCTTCCCCGTTATACTACAATTTACTAGCATTTTCAGATGGAAAGCACTTGCTGGGGGTTTGTTTGTGGACTCTTGAAG
The DNA here is from genome assembly GCA_900406245.1 of Odontarrhena argentea. NCBI lineage: Eukaryota > Viridiplantae > Streptophyta > Magnoliopsida > Brassicales > Brassicaceae > Odontarrhena > Odontarrhena argentea. The sequence goes on along the minus strand of OVAF01000150.1, from coordinate 24,337 downwards.
CTACCAAGGCTTTTCATGAAGATATGGAGCAAGGACCGATGAGATGAGGTTTCCTGCCGAGGAGTGGCGACCGACACATCAATGCAGTGGTGCTCGACATTCCAACTGATGTTACCATGAAGAAACATTTGAAGTGGCGACCGACACATCACAAGAGTGTCGCACGACACTGGCTCGGACAAGAAAAAGGAAAATTTCCATAAATGATTGATTTGATTCTTGAAGCTTTTAGGGCACACCTTTTTACCCTAGCTCGTGCCTACATCTTATTTAAGCAGCCTTTTGGCCATTGTAATTATAGACAAGCTTTCTTTCACGGATCAAAACCACTTTTTGGTTCATCTCTAATAAAGTTTCCCTTTAGTTTTATTATGAGTTCTTCTTGCATTATGTGTGAGTACTTCTCTTGTTAGGATTGGAGCATCAGTAGGTTACGACTTCATCATGTAGTAGAAGGTGTTAATTGCTTTCGTTCTTATGTTTTTCATGATGTTCTTTGATGAATCGTTCGTAATGCTTATTCGTTAGAATATGTTCATATGGTAATAGTCTTATATGTGGTGAGCATTGCTTTACTTGGGTCTCAATACTTCATTGGTTTGACACCCTTGGATAGAGGTCAAGAGTCTAATTGACGCCTAGACTCATTAATAGGGTTGAATTTGAATTGACATATGAATTCTCTTAGAGGGTAATCTTCTCATTGCTAGATGATTGGTCCTAGTAGAATGTTGCTTGAAATATGAACTTGACAACTTTGTGGTTAGACATTCTAGAATCTAATTGAAGCCTAGATTCATTCTTAGGATTGCATGAAACTAGTACTTTGAGTTCTGCTTGTGTTTCATCATTTATGAGCTAATATGAATCGTGTTCCATGCTTGTTTCACTGTTTATTTTAGGTATTCAGTGTCTCAAAGGGTTCCCATGAACGTTTGGGACGTACACATGTGTTCTAGCTCAAGAACTAGAAAACTGCGAGCGTAGTAGCGACCGACACTACTTTGTAGTGTTGTCCGACACACACCACGGACGAGTGACGACCGACACCATGCAAATGAGTCGGTCGACACTAGTCCGTGAGTCTACTACTTGTTTGATTCCTTTCCGAACATGCTTTGGTCTTGACATTTTTATCTCATCGTTTACATCGTTTATCTTAATCATTTGCTATTGTTACTTACAGCAATCATCATCTTTAGTCACTTGTTACTTTCCATCATCATTCACCTTTGTATTCATATTTACCTTTCGTATTACTTGATTAGTCTAGATTGTTCATTGGTCCTTGTGTTCGATCCCATCTATACTACATTCGATTAATTTCGGTGTGTACAATCGGGTATAAATTTATTTGGTTTCCCCGGTGTGAAACACCGGTTATCAGATTCCCGAGGATTTTGTGTGAATAAACCCATGAACTTTCTAATTTTTGCAAGTTTAACCCCCACATAATTATTGTGCAAATCAACATCATGAACTCGAAAGTCACCTGCAATATAATCCTTTAAGGTAGCTAATTGTGTGCCGTTTTGTCTCCTTCAATTAATAAAAAACAATTTCCCTAGCGAGGACTCGAACCGTGTACAACATGTGTTACATACATGGGTGTTGCCATGAAGCTATATTAACACTTGTTGGATTATCATATTGCATTTGTTTTATAGAGTGACAGTGTGGTAAAGAAAAATAATTTGTGAGTTTTATTCAGGTGTACAGAAGGGTTATATTATGGGTGACTTTCGAGTTCATGATGTTGACTTGCACAATAATCTTATATTTGAATATGAGTTCCTAAATGTCATATAACAAGCTTTTGATTGAAATGAATTCCCAATTGGCAAGTTCATGTGTTTATTTGCAAAAAACCTTATTCCCGATATACTAAAGATTAGTAGATTACAGTTTTCTGTTAGTAAACTGTTAAATCGATCCTTTTAGGTCATAGCGTATATAATTAATTTCATATAAAGTTATTTAATTGAACCGATTAGTGTAATTATGTTTTAATCAAATTAAGCCGGTTTCATTTTTAGATTTAAGTAGTAGACTTCATATGCAGTTTGCTCTTCATAGACTACATACATATGGAGTTTGTTTAATGCGGAGCAGACTACAAATGCAGTCTATAATATTGTCTAACAAAATGAAGTTGTAATCCCTTTCTACAACTGAATGGATACTGTATCATTATGTCTTACAATACAACAAATTAAACATCATTTGGTTAAAGGCTAAACTAAATAACTACAGAAGAAGCAAATTACACCAACGATTACGGAAACGATTGCGACCACAATCACCACCTTCTTCATTTCAAACTCACCTCGATGCTTCTCGATCTTATAAAGCTTCTCAAGCACGACCTCTTTTAGGTTCACTACTTCTATCTAGACTCATGACAAACACCCTGAATAAGCCTCAACTTCCATACCACAACCCTTCCCAAAGCTCCGAATGCAATCGCCCTAGTTTTCAAAATGGGTGGTACCGACCATCCTGATAAAAAAATGTCAAACAAAAACATTAGCCCATGCTCAATATAATTGTTCATCCAAAAACTCAATCAAAACAATAAATATCATTCGAGTTACCTTATGATTCTTACACCCATAGATGATCCGAACTTGGTTTAATTCCGTAGTGGAATTTTGGGTCACAGACGGCAAACCGCATACACATTTCTCGGGAATACCAAATTTTCCAGGTCTGGAGATCCTCTTGTCAACTGAGCTGAAAACATCATAATGACTCTCTATGCTAGTGATAACGACGTTTTTAGCACCGGGTATCAAATAAATTTATAATACCCGTCTAAAGAACCGAAATTTATCGGTGTAGTATAAATGGGGTCGAACACATGGACCAATGAACAAACTAGACTAGAAATGAAATTTGATAAATAGAAATACCAACTATGAAGCAAATAACTTGAAAAAAAAAAGTGAAACAAGTAACCAAAGATCAAGAAAACAAAGATGATGATGATGATGATTAACAATAACAGTTGCAGGATGATGCTGGAAAACGATGAAAACAATATTAGGAAAACGTTAAGACCCATGCAGTTTCGAAAAGTACAATCAAGTAATAGACTCTCAGACTAGTGTCGATCGACACCTTTGTACGACGTCGATCGACAATGGTCTGAGGTATGGGGTGTCGGTTAACACTCTTGTCGATCGCTACTATGCTCCGAATTTTCTCGTTCTTGAGCTATAACACATGTTGCTTCACAAGACTGTTGCTTTCGCGCAGGTGAAGACTCTTCTTACTCTACAAGATACCTTCCAGTGATGGCACCAATAGAATAAGAGCATAGAGATGTAGACTAAACTCACAAATAAAGCGATCAATTCTTAATACTAGTTGTAGTCCGCCATGAAAGTTAGTAGCGTCTATTATTGGAATCTCGGCGTATCATAACCACAACATTGTCAGTGCCTAGGACTCTAAGACAATTCACTTGAGGGAACATATACCCTAATACCTAAACATCCTCCCTCTTCAGGAATGGCATAGAGATCGGATCACCCTAAAGAATATCATTGAAAACAAAGAGAAACGACATTATTCTACCACGAGATATGTACGATCCTACTTCTACACATACCCTAACAAGGGAACTATACTCACTAATGGAGAGAAAGAAAGATATGATACGAACCAAACTTTTGAAAAAAACTTTATTAAAAACTTGGATCATTACAAAGTGAGAGCTACATGAGTATTTATAGGTGGAAGCCACGAGCTAGGGTAAAAAGGTGTCTTCTAGAAGGAGAATATCGAGCATCAATCAGCCTTCATTGCAGATCAATCGTCTTTCAAAAAGTTTCCATTTCTGCCTCCAGGAGGGTGTCAACCGACACCATGGTATGCTGTCGGTCGACAGGGCTTTGTGATCTTCTTGGAAACTTCGTTTTGTGTGTCAGTCGACGCCTAGGTGGGCTGTCGGTCGTCATTCCACGGTAGGAAACCTCAATTCTTTGGTTCTTGCTCCATTACTTGTTGATGAAGTCATTGTTCTTCCAAAAGCCACAAAAAACCCCCAACGCGTACTTTTACCTAAAAACACTCTTAAAATCATAAAACGAGGGGAAAATCCCCTTAAAAGATAGCTACCGATGAGTGAAAAAGATGTCAAAATCACATCCTATCAGCTAGCTCGACTGCTCGATGGCTGGGTGTAGTTGTAATCATGATCTATTCCTGTGAAACAATTCACACAAAATCAAAATTGCGGATTGAGAAGAGAAAATCAAACAACAGATGATTAAAAGAGTTAGAGAAGAGAAGAGAAATAATTTACTTCTGGAGGCGGACGGCGACGACGGGAGGAGGCGAGCAGCTTTATGAACCGCCATTTTAGAGCGAGAGATTTATTTAGGTTTTCTAACCATTAGGATCCCTTTTATAAGGGAACAATTTTGTTAAAGTAGACTTTGCTTGCAGTCTACTACGGGTATTCTTATAATTTTGGGTTACTAATAACTAATTCAGTCGAACTCCAGTACACATAGACTTATAATGAAGTCTGCTATGGTCAATTCCTGGTTATGAAATTGATTTCGGTTAAACCTGAGCGATTCAATTGGATTACTTTCTGGTTTGATTTTTAATTTTGGTTTTACGAAGGCTGACGGTTAAGTCTGTCCCTATAAATTATAAATCACAAAATTATTATGGAACCTATTTTACCAATGTTATAACAAACTTATTACTTTTTCTGCAAAACTATATTTCTATGACTAACAACCCCATATATATTCTTGTTTATATTTTTTAGATACCAAATTATTTTTTAATAAATTTCTGATTAAAGTTTAAAGTGTATTTACGTAGTAGGCAGTTTGCATCTCATTGAATAGACTGCATATGAAGGCTACTCAATATACAGAGGTAAAATGGACTTTTACGTTGCGCGTTTTTTGTTTGGTCATGTGTCCTAGAATTGTCATTTCACAGTTTTGCTTAATGTTGAAACGGGTTGTAGAAGTGTATTTCTTCATGCATTTTGGGGGCCGATTGATAAATACTGTAATAACTGTGGATGTAGACTTTTGACTTTTGATTTTTAGCTGTATGAATTTTTTATGTACAAGTTTTTGCAGTAGAAACTGTGGCTTTTAATATTAACAAAAATGGTGAGTGGTAACGAAGAAAATGTAAACACTGTGACTGCTAGTTTATATATTGTAAATCTCATTTTTATGTTAAAAATATTATTTATGTTGTATTTGGACCACTCACAAAATTCATATCTTACATACATTGGTCAAAGTTAATTTAAATATTAATAATTTTAAAATAATATCACATCATATAATATATATATATATATATATATATATATATATATATATATACTTAAGTGAATTATTGTTAAGTTTCATGGACATCCAACTAAAAACCAATTGACAATAAGTGGAGAGGCTCAATCCCCTTATATATTATGTAGGTCCCTTACATCTTTCTGATGTGGGATATTCCCAATACTCCCTCTCGAGATAATGGTCCGTCTAGCCATTAATCTCGACAATATCCAATTTTCGGATTAGTTTCGGTTTAGATTGTCCGAGCCTTCTTTGGGCCAGATCGATTTCGGTTCGGGTGGGAGAGCGTGGGTTCATGCTCTGATATCATGTTAAGTTTCATGGACATCCAACTAAAAGTCAATTGATAAGTAGAGTAGAGGCTCAATCCCTTTATATATTATTTAGGTCCCTTACATATTTTCGATGTGGGGTATTCCCAATAATTATTATACAAAAAATGTAGTTTAAACTGTTTTTTGGAAAAAAAAACCCACCAAGTGTTAATTTTAAGTGAATTAGCAAAAAAAAAAAGTGTTAATTTTAAGTGATTGTGTTGTATATTTTATTTTTAAACACAGTTGTTCCTAGATGACAAAAAGAAAAAGAACAAAAAAATCACAGTTGTTCCTAATGATAAGGAGGATTATATAACAAATTACAAAAAGAATACCCCACATCCATTAAAAGTCTCCTATAAGTAACTTTTGAAATACAAAGAAATTATGTTAAAGAGTGGAAAAACTTGTAACGTTTTGAATCTTTTCTCTCTGGTGCACATTTCGAGGCAGCCAACAAGCTCCTTCTAGGTACTCCGGCGCGGAGAAGATCCCTCCGACGAAGGCATGGCGTGTGTGCTAACCATCCCACGACCTCCACCTGCCACAGCCATGTCCTCTCGGACCCTCCTCCTCCGCCGGCGATCTTGGACACCCTCTCCGCTTGTGCCTTCCCCACCACCGGTGACCACTGTTACCGGAGGATACGCAACCAGCATGACCAACACGCCCTTTCTGGTCACCCACTCCTTTGTGCTACTGTCGCGAACCTCCACCCACCGTCACTGGCCACCGGCTGAGCCCCACACCACCATGGTTCCTTTTACCGCGGCGTGCACTTCCTGCCATCTCTACGGCAACGTCTGCGGCTTTACGACTTCAGCAAGGCTCCATGTCTCGAACACGGGCTCCACAACTTCATCACAGTTTCAAGTCGGGTACATCAGATCTGAACCACCGGAGCCACCGGACCCTCCGCCTGAACCGCCTGTACCGCCAGACCCACCGCCGTTCCTCCGATCTACAGTTCAAACCACCTCTGCGTCAGCTGAGATTTCAACCTTCGCGTCACCTCGCCTCCGCTTCAACCACACTTCTCCTCCAGCCACTGAAACGCCTAGCTCCGCCGCCACCATGAATCAACTGTGCTTCACTTTCCAACATTTGCTTCACACAAGGACCTCAACCACGGCTGTGCTTCCCAGCCACCAGGCTTCTCAACCTCCGGCGATACTCAATCGCTACGGTAACCGCAGATTTCTCGACTTGGTATTAAGTGCGTTTGTGAGTCCATGTCCCTCAAGCTCTAGTTTCTATGGCTTCATCTGCTACAAAGTCCAACACGAGCAGCAGCAGTTTCGTGTCTTCACCGCCGCATCTACACACTCTCCGACAAGCAACATTGACGGCGCCTATCCTCTGGGGAAAGCCAAGGGAAGAAACCCTAAGGGCTCTGGGCTTTGGGCCTCCATGTCGTTGGGCCTCAACCATCTTTTAGGCCTGCAGTTCTTAAATTTTCACACATTTTTCAAGTCCAATAAGCACCCTCAGCCCACTCAACAATATGGTCCAAATCTAATGGCTTCTACATCCAGGTTAAGCGTTAATTATTCATCTTTTTATGTTCTGCAATTCCTAGTATCGCTTTCAACACCTCTCCTTGCAAATTCGATTACCGACTTACTGGTGTCTGAATTTGGGGACATGTCTTGCTCATCTACTCCATGGCTATGGAAAAGTTACATCGAAGACTCCGCCTCAATGGCTTCTCGAGTCCAGTTGTTTGACCAATTGTCTCCAATGGTCACAATATTAGATCAAGCTTCTGCTTCACACACAGAATCAAAGATCGAAATATCACGGAACCTATTCCTTAACATTTGGTTGAGCCTTTATTTATGTTTTCATCTTGTAGTTTCATCTCGCATTGTAATCTCGACCTCCTTAGCAAAGAGTCTCGATTTTCCGATTGCTATAGTTCTTCGGGACTAGATTAATACAAGAATTTGGTGACCAAAAAAGAAATACAAAGAAATTTAAAGAACAAAAATAAAAAAAAAGTAGTTAGTTATTGGAAATGGTTGAGGCTCTAGAGAAAAAAAAAAAAAGTTTGATAAAAATTAAGCTTTCAATTTTTTTCTGAAAAACTAAAAGTCTCTACATCAAAAAAATCTTGGGTAAAAACAAAGAGTTACAAACTTACAACTATGTTTTTTGGGTCAGGTTACTCCTTGTTTTGGATTAGGGACATAAATCATCTAAAAAAGCGAAGAAGCTAATTAGTGGAAATCATAATACATGTAAGCCAAAATGAGTAAAACCTTTTAAAGGAACAATAAAAAAGTTCGTTGTGTGATTAGTTCATTATTACTCTGCCCAGTCTGAAACAAGATAGAAAAAAAAAAAAGACAGACAAGGGATAACGTTTTGAGGAGACATAATCGAGGAAAACAAATAATTGTTTATTATTACTGAACAAATCCAGTGAGAGATTTAGAGCTTTGTCCAAGTAATTCTGAAACATGTTACCCGTGAGATATTTGTCAGTGAAGTCACATTCAAGTCATTAAAACGCTTCCTCCAACCAAAACCAAACCCAAAACCAAATCCTAAGGAGAATTGTTTCGGCCATGGAGGAAGAAGACAGGATTGAAGAAGCAAGCAGCAACAACAGTTTGAGACGTGTTGGTACCGGAAGCAGTGACCGGAGATGGGTCGACGGCAGCGAAGTGGACTCTGAAACGCGGCCGTTTTCGGAACTCAGAGATAGAGATTATAGTTTTGGGAATTTGAGGAGAAGACTCATGAAAAAGCCCAAAAGAGCTGACTCTCTTGATGTGGAAGCCATGGAAATTGCAGGTGCTCATGCCCACAATATCAAGGTACAAAACCCATTAATCAAGTTTTGATTTTTTTTTACTGAGTGCCCATTTCCAATCTGTGTTGTTGTATCGAAAATGGTAGGATTTATCACTTTTAAGTACCATTGGGATTGCGTTTCAAACGTTAGGCGTTGTGTATGGTGACATGGGAACCAGCCCTTTGTATGTCTTCAGTGATGTCTTCAGTAAAGTCCCTATAAGATCAGAAGTTGATGTTCTTGGTGCCTTGTCTCTCGTCATCTACACTATTGCTGTTGTTCCTTTAGCCAAGTATGTCTTTGTCGTCCTCAAAGCCAACGACAATGGCGAAGGTAATGTATCTGATTCTGATGTTGGTGTAAAGTGGTGTTTATGTAGTTCTCAGTATATTGGTGTCTCTTTTTGTTTGCAGGAGGAACATTTGCGTTGTATTCATTGATTTGTCGGTATGCAAAGGTGAATAAGCTTCCCAATCAACAACCTGCAGATGAGCAGATCTCGAGTTTCAGGCTTAAACTCCCAACTCCTGAGTTGGAACGAGCTTTGCGTATTAAAGAAGCTCTGGAGACTAAAGGCTATTTGAAAACTCTTCTTCTGCTTTTAGTCCTGATGGGAACTTCCATGATTATTGGTGATGGAATTCTCACACCAGCTATGTCAGGTGAGTCTGAATTGTACTGTTTTTGTTGCAATATGGTGCAACTTTTGGCTGCATTTACATTTGCGATTCAGTGAAATTAGGAAGTGGTTAAGGTCGAGATTGAGGTTTGATCATACTCTGATTCTTATGCAGTGATGTCTGCAATGAGTGGTCTACAAGGTGAAGTTGAAGGATTTGGAACAAGTGGGTATTATTATCACATGATTTCTTTCTATATGTCTAAGCAGTTTCGTCTTGATGTCATTTTGATCATTGATATTCAATCTTGGTGTGCGTTGTGTCAGATGCCTTGGTCATATCTTCGATTCTGATTCTCATTGCATTATTCAGCATACAACGGTTTGGGACGGGTAAAGTGGGGTTTCTCTTTGCTCCAGTTCTTGCGCTCTGGTTCTTCTCTTTAGGTTCTATTGGAATCTATAACCTGTTGAAGTACGACATCACCGTCATAAGAGCACTAAACCCATATTATATCGTTCTGTTCTTCAACAAGAATAGCAAAGAGGCTTGGTCTGCTCTTGGTGGATGTGTCTTATGCATTACAGGTAAAACACACTTTCACCTCACAACTTCCAAAAAAATCAAGTTTATCTTATACAGTGTTTGAAACTCCGCAGGAGCGGAAGCTATGTTTGCAGATTTGGGACATTTCTCAGTTCGTTCTATACAGGTTAGACCTCGCCTATTGATCATTAATTATGTTGATGATGGTGGCTATAATAATGATTTTGGATCAGATGGCATTCACTTGCGTGGTGTTCCCGTGCCTTCTTTTAGCTTACATGGGTCAAGCTGCTTTTCTCACAAAGCATCCTGATGCCTCGGCTCGCATATTCTACGATTCAGTTCCAGGTAACCAATCAATACATTCCCTAGGTCCCAGCTTCAGTTCTATGGTAATATGCAGTCAGCTGAAGTTAATTTGTGAAAGTGCAATTTTGAGCAGAGAGTTTATTCTGGCCGGTGTTTGTGATCGCGACATTAGCCGCAATGATAGCGAGCCAAGCCATGATATCTGCGACTTTCTCATGCGTTAAACAAGCCATGGCTCTCGGCTGCTTCCCAAGGCTGAAGATAATCCACACTTCTAAGAAACGGATGGGTCAGATTTACATTCCCGTTATCAATTGGTTCTTGATGATCATGTGCATACTCGTTGTCTCCATCTTCAGAAGCACAACCCACATTGCCAATGCTTACGGTCAGTTTTTCAGTTCAAACCAGTTTTAAGATATGTATATGGTTTATACCGATCAGGAACTGGAGCTTTCTGCTTGTTAATGTTTTCTCCCCGTTCTTTTACTTTCTTATCCCAGGCATAGCAGAGGTAGGTGTGATGATGGTGAGCACAGCCTTGGTAACACTAGTGATGCTCCTCATATGGCAAACCAATCTATTTCTTGCCCTTTGTTTCCCGCTTGTTTTTGGATCTGTCGAGACCATTTACTTGCTTGCGGTTCTCACCAAAATCTTGGAAGGTGGATGGGTTCCGCTAGTATTCGCCACCTTCTTCCTCACCATAATGTACATTTGGAACTACGGAAGTGTACTCAAGTACCAAAGCGAGGTGCGGGAGAGAATCTCCATGGATTTTATGCGTGAACTCGGTTCAACTCTTGGAACAATTCGAATCCCCGGGATTGGACTCCTCTACAACGAGCTTGTCCAAGGCATACCTTCCATTTTTGGACAATTCTTGCTCACTCTTCCTGCGATTCACTCAACAATAATCTTTGTCTGCATCAAATACGTACCTGTCCCTGTCGTCCCTCAAGAAGAGAGGTTCCTCTTCAGGCGAGTTTGTCCTAAGGACTACCATATGTTCAGGTGCATCGCGAGGTACGGTTACAAAGATGTTAGAAAAGAAGATTCTAGAGTCTTTGAACAGCTTCTTATTGAAAGCCTCGAGAAGTTCTTGAGATGTGAAGCATTAGAGGATGCTTTAGAGAGTACTCACAATGATTTCGATCCCGATAGGGTTTCGACTGCAAGTGATACTTACACAGACGACCTCACAGTCCCTTTCATTAACCATGCAAAGCGGTCAGAGCCAGAGCAAGAGTTTGATACAGAGGCTTTGCCATCTTCAAGCGTAGGGTCAATGATGGAGGAAGATCCAGCTCTGGAATATGAGCTTGCAGCTTTGAGAGAAGCCACAGACTCGGGGTTAACGTATTTGCTGGCTCATGGAGATGTGAGGGCGAAGAAAAATTCAATATTTGTGAAGAAACTTGTGATAAATTATTTCTATGCGTTTCTGAGGAGGAATTGCAGAGCTGGGGCTGCGAATCTGACTGTTCCTCATATGAACATCTTGCAAGCTGGGATGACTTATATGGTCTAATGTTTGATTCATATCAAGGTTTGTTTCTTGCGGTAGACGTTTGTGAGGAAGATGCAAAAAAGGTGGAAGAGTTCGTATTAGGTAAGGGAAATAAAAACTGTATCATCTTCCTATATATGTATACCAATACACTGTTGCTACTAGTCAAGTGATTTGGAGTCTGCGTATGAATTGTATAAGATCAAAAGGTGATGTACCAAAATCAGGATTTAATTCTTGGTGGTAATAGGAAGTCTGTTGCCTGCAGCAGTTGACGAGAGATGCGATGAAAATCAATATTTTCACCTTTTTTTGGTTTTCTACAGAATATCATTGATATTTTCCAAATCAGTACATATACTCGAGCCGATGAAGTAGTAGATGATGAGTTCACATATATATTTAATCCCCCATATTTAATCCTTTATCAATAAACTAATTTTATTTTTAAAAATGTTTAGTTACTCATGTTCAATGTAGAACTTCTCTAAGAGACTAAACATCATGTTTTTAAAAATTGTAAAATATGATAGAATGTATTTTGGGGGAAAAAACTAGAATGACACACAATTATTGAAAACGTACTAGTTTGACACATCAATATTTGAGTGGGAAAAATATTTATAAATGGCTTTTTTGCCCTCCTACCCTTTTATCACAAAAATGGTAATTACACCAAATGCCACTCATAATTTCGCTGGAAAAATAGGAAAAAATAGGAAACTCAGATATTTACGGATTTGCCACTGAAAAACTCTGTCGTCCATTTGGTGACAGACTTTTATGTTTGTGACAGGTTTTTTTTTTTTTAGGTAAACTAGTCCTAATTTCCGAAATTTTTGTGATTGTCCGACAGATAATTTTGTTTAGTCTGTCACACATGGTGACAGACTTTTTTAACAATGACAGGTTTTTAAAATTCTCTTAAAAAATTTCCGGGTGTCGTAGACTTTTTTTTTAAATCTGTCATATGAAGTCACAGACTTTTTTCTGTACGACAGAGTTTTTTAATAAAATTTCAAAATTGTTGACAGATTTTTCAATTTGCGACAGAGTTTTTCTTCACGTGATGACAGTTTTTTTTTTCGACCATCTCTTTGATGACAGACTTTATAAAAGTCTGCTCTGAAAAATTAATAATTTAAAATTACTAGAATGACACTCTACGTGGTGACAAGTTTTTTTGTAGTTACAACAAGTTTTTTTTTTTTTTACTAAAAAATGCTTTGTTTGGTGACAGATATTTTACTCGTATGTGACGGTAGACTATTTTTGGACTAGAATGACACTTTCTTTGGTGACAGATTCTTTATGACAGATTTTTTTGTTTATAACAGATCTTTTACCTGCGATTAGTGGTGATAAAAAATGTGAATCATATGACATACTTTAAATACAAATATAACTAAAAAATATGCATTAAACATGTGATATTTCACTAGCATAATTGGTAAAGTGCACTTCGTGAACCACCATATTATGGTTCGAATCCCCAAAGACCCTTTTCACTTACATAAATATTTTAAACTTTGTATTTTTTTAATTTTCCTTAAAACTTTTAAAAAATATTTGAAAAAATATTTTCAAAATGAAAAATTCAAAAAACCCTTTTCACTTACATAAATTTTAAACTTTGGATTTTCCAATTTTCCTAAAAATTTCATAAAGAAAATGTTTGAAAAAATAATGTTCAAAAATAATCGTAACCCATGTCTCGATTTTCTTTGACTCTAATGGCTTTGATTCATAAAGGAGCCGGTTTTGCTTTGTTTCTAGCGTTGACTTACTATCATGGTCAATGGAGTTTGAGGGAGATTCATTGTGGAGAAGAGTAGTGCTACGATTGTGAATCCATTGGCAATGTGGTCTAAGCACGATGCAGCGATTGCGAAGTGCGAACTTTGATGTTCCAAACTACAGTGGTTATATGATTGGGTCAATTGTGTATCTTTTGGCAAAATTGTTCCTCACTAGAAAGAACATTCATGCGGTCTGTGAAACTTTTTGTAGAAAACTCTACCATCGTTTTGTTTTCTTTTCTTGGAGTTTTAGTTTTTCTTTTCGTTTTCTTTTTGTATAGAATGAGAAGATAATGTAATAATAATATAATGCTGAAAAATGGAGTAAATGGTAATGTATTTTCCTACCCAAAAAAATAGGTAATGTATTTATGCAAAAAAATATCTTGGGTTTATCCAAAATATAAAAAATAATTGATAACTGATGTATGCTTTTCTATCCCGGATACGAATAAATGCGGGTAATGTATTTGATTCTTTTATATAGTTTTGCCGAATCTTATGAGAAAGATCCAAGTGTGATAAGAGAATTATAAATTTGTAAAAATGATAAACATGCCTAGCAATTTATGTAAAATTATTATTATTCAATTCATTATTTTAGTTTAAATTAAAATCTGTTAAAATTTAAATAAATTTATAGGAAGAGAATGAGATATTAATCATATACTAATATCTTTTAAATCAATTTTTTACCTTTTATAAGATGATAATTTAATAGAAATAAGTAAATATATTAAATCAAAACACGGAAAATATTTGATATACAGTAGACTTCTAAGAATAGTAAATATAATTAAGAAATACTTAAGCTCCGACCCAAAAAAAAAAAAAAAAGAAGTACTTAAGCTACGTGAATAAATTCAATATATTATTAGTCTAAATTAACATAAACTCAAATGAGGTCATCTCTTATCAATCATGACAATATATTCATAATCATTCTATATTATAGAAATTGTTAATTATGTATCGTAATCAACTCAAAATAGGAAAACAAATATCTTAAATCTAAGGTGATCGTATCATAATATTTTTTATACATGTATACCCGCTTTCAGAATCTACATTAACTCACTTGAAGATTAGAGCGTTGATAAACTGAGTGGACCTAATCAAACAAAAACTACAGATTAGTATCATTTTTTAGGAGTTTAATTTTTTTGTTTGTTTGACATAAAATATACATATTCAAAGTAACGAGAAAGAAATATAAACTTACCGATTACAAAATGGATAGATTTATTGAGGTGAGATTCATTTTTTTGTTCATTTCTTATTCTACCGAGGCAAACCCCCTAATTCACATATCAATTGGGTTTATTTTTTTCATAAAAAATATATATAAGTTTAAGAATAAGTTTATGTTTTACATTTAATTAAATTTAGGAATTTTGTTGCAATAACTCATAAACAAAACCGAAAGTAAACTATAATTTTTTTTAAAAAACTTCGGGAAACACTTTTGTATTATTTTTTTCTCAAATGTTTTCCAGTTTTACCCTTATAAAAATAACTATAGACAATATATAGATAAATTTTGAAAAAAAAATAATAATAAGAGAAGGGATTTAACTATAATGTTCGGGAAAAACGAATACATATTGAGTAATTGCATAATATACCCACTTTCTTATACCTACTTTTATATATACCCACTTATATTAATCACATATACCCATTTTTCATCTATAATTAATTTAAGGTACTAAAATTTATAATTTATGGTTGAAACTTTGTAGGATTAGGATTTAGTGTTTAATAAGTATTTGGGTTTGTGTTTTGAGGTTTTAGGATTTATATTTTAGGGGAGTAGGGTTGAAAACATTATTTTGGGTTTAGAATTTTAGGGTTTTAGCCCTAAACCCTAGATTCTAAACCCAAAAACCCTATAAAATATTATAAAATATTTTAAAATATTAAAATATCAATTTGGATAAAGATTGATATTTTTTTTTAATAAACAACAAATAGTGAGTATATGTGATTAAAAAAGTGGGTAATTATGATTATGGGTATGAGAATGTGGGTATGTTTGAACTTTCTCCTTAACTATTTGGTGTCATGGGTAAGAGTTAAACGTAGTTTTATATGGGTCAGTGGCTAACATATCTACCAATTGTCAAGTTTTTATTTGTGTCACTGAACACATATTTTAAATTTATGGGGTTTCACTTGAACCCCCTAATTCGTATATAGGTCTGTCATTGTGTTATGTGAAGAAAAAATGTGTTTCGATTTAGTTTTTGGAAGAAGATAAAGATCTGGTATAAACTCTAAACAAGATTCCATGTGTTTTGTTCACCGTAGGAGAGCCAAATGACACTCAAATATGTTAAGTAACGTGGCATACAAGACATCTACTCAAAAATATAATATACGAATAGTAGCCCCATTCATAGGTTTTATTTATTTATTTATTTAAGGTTAGTTATATTCGGGTATATTTTAATATTTTTTCTCTTAATTATTTTGGTTAATTCTGTTAGTTCTGATATTTACGGGTTTTTCGGATAATTTAACCAATTGGGAATAGAAGTTCGAATATTTATGGATGTTTGGTATAATTTTTTTTAAAGCATGTATATTGAAAGCTTAAGAATTTTTCTTATGTCATAATATCTAAGTAAAAAAAAAAAAATGTTAGGTGATCGGCGGGTGTGCTTTTTACTTCGTGTCACAATGTGTCATAATATCTAAGTAAAAAAAAAAAGTGTNTTTGTTTTTTTATCATTTCCCAAATGCACTACATTTCAGTTACTTTTAACTTTTTGGGGTTCTTAATTTTAAATGTTAGATTTTCTTAATATTTCGAATAAAAAGAATTAGACTAATTACTTAGGTTCATAACATATTACTCGCATATGTCTTACCTTTTACTTTTTTTACTATGCATTTTACAATAATTCTTCACAATAACTACTTACTATTTAGCGATATAAATTAAACAATAAAAATATTGAGCCCCGCAATTATTGCGGGGGGTTTTTCTAGTTAATTTCATTATGTGTGATATTTTTTGTTCTCTACCAAAAAATTTCAAGATAACAATACTAATTTATTTTCTAAATTAACTCTTTGTTATATATAAAACCAAAAAGTACATTCTAATAAATGTAAATTTAGAATTTTTAATCATTGAAATTTGATTTGATATTTTAGTCATGTTATAGTCTTGTGATTTTAGATGTTATGATTTCATGATTTATATTCTTTTCAAGTAGCTACTTAATACTAATATTTTAAAAATATTTGATTTTAAATTTTGTAGTTTTAATATTAATATGATTTAGATATTTTTAGAGTTGCTATCGCAATGACTTTTCAATTTCCTTTTGTAACTGAATAGAAAAAATATTAAATATGTAACTAATATGTGAAGTAAATGTTGAAGTGGAAAAAAATAGATTTAAAATCAAAATTGAAAATGATGTGGCATACATGTGGATGTTGAGGTGGCATCACCAAAAATGAGAAAAGTTAACTTTATAGTAATAGATCCCAAAAGGCTAATGTTGCACAACAATTGTCCCATTCAAATTAATCTAAGTTAAACAGGTTGTAAATTACTAAACAAAAAATAGGCTTCAGATAATTTTTAGGTGATTCTAAATTGCGGGGGAAACAATTCACAAAAATGAAATTTAAAATAAAGCTAACTAACTTCCGTTGTGAAAACCATATTTACCTAGCTTCTTAGATTCCAATTCTTTTGCAAACCAAATAGGACAAGGATAAACAAGCATTAAAGCACATATTCAGTTGTTCACAAATTTTCTTAACCAAATTCCTTTGCAGATAGAAAATTTGCTCATCCGAAATATTTCATGTAATTACTAACACTTCCGCATATAATAATTAGCTGAAGATCTCAATTCTAGGTGATCAATCTAGAATTACCATTAGCACACAATCTAAATGAAGAACTAGTGTCATTTCCTAACAATCTAGCAATTTTTTCAACCTTTTGAAAAACCCTAGGCCTAACAAGAAAACTACTCAAACATGGTGAAATAGAAAGGGGGAAAAGCTCTGAAAAATACACCAACTATTTTCCGTCTGCCATAAATATACACGAACTTTTTGCTTTGTCATATGAATATGCTAACTTGGTTTTTTCCAGATTAATACACGAACTCATTAGTTTTGTAAGGAAAAAACCCAGCAAAATACACGAATTGGATCACATTCACCAGAAAAATACGCAAACTTTTTCGTTATCATATTAATACACCAAATGAAATTTCAGTTCAGATTAATACACGAACTCATAAATTTTTGTTGTTTTCCTACACGATTACAAAAGTAACTTTTGAAAATCTAATTTTGCCCACATCTTTCTTCCTCAAATCAATTTGTTAAATTTTGAATAAAACCCAGAAATAAATATTCAAAAGTGCCAAAAATTTTGTAATAATTTTTGTTTTATAATATTATTAAAGGTTTAAGGGCTTATAATATTTTTCTTTTAATATTCATAAGTTCTTGCATTTTTCTGGCAAATCTGATGTTGTTCATGTATTTTTCGGGGTTTTTTCCGTTTTGTAATTCTTATACACGACCTTAATCCAACATGTAAAACTAATTATGAAATTCCAGTTTCGTCTTCAACTTCCTCCTTCAAAAAAAATTTGTTCTTATATTTTGAATGAAACTCACAAAATTTTTTTAAAAAATTCAAAAAAATATTAATAGGATTTAATAATTTTTTGGAACTAATATATTGAATACTTTATTTCTTTTAAATTAATTTATGAAACTTAAAATGCAAATTATAAAACTTAAAACTCATATATAACTTCATCAAATAATAATAGGATTTAATTTTTTTAAACTAATATATTGAATACTTTATTTATATTAAATTAATTAATTTATTTAAAAAGTAATAAATAAAGATCCAAAATATCAAATAATTTTCAATTATTAAAAAGGCACATATAACTCAACGATGCATGATTACCAACTCTTCCGTTCTTGCATAGAGGACAAAAGAAGACAAATCTAATCATTCACACAACCTGATATGTATCTGATAAATCCCTTTTATACACGCTCGTAACTAACATTTGAGAGAGTTTTCCCCATGTTTTATCATTTTAAAAACATTTTCAAGTAAAAGTACGTGTTAGGGAGTTCTTATGATGAATGGAGCCATTTGGTGCCTTTTTGGAGTTTTTGGAGAAGAACGCTTCAATGATTATGCAGGATCAGTCCAAAGCCCCTCAAATATCAAGTCATATGAAGGTCTTAAATTTAGTTAGCGTCATTTTGGTGGTGGTTTTAACTCATTCCGATAAGCGGTTAAGAAGATATCACTGTTTTACTGAAAACATGTCATGCTGCCTTGCAACTTAAGAGCATCCACGAATTATGAAGGGTGTCGGACGACACCACACCATGGTGTCGGTTGACACCAGCCCCAGAATGTCCGTTTTTTGGGCTAGAAACAAGCCTAGAAGAAGCCCACGGCTCATGTTTTGCCTAGCACGTTTTTCCTTGTATATAAGTAAGTGTTTTAGATCATTGTTTAGGTTAAGCCCCATTTAGGGACTTTCAAAACTCTTTGTTCATTGTTGTTTGATTCTTACTAAAGTTTCTCTCTTCTATTCATCATGTGTTGTTGATATATCTTGGTTTTTATCGGTTTTTCCACCATGATATCATTCGGTTTAATTTTGGAGTCTTTGGGGTCATTTCAGGTTAAAACATGTTAGGATGGAGTATGGGACTTAAAGATTGAAGAATGGGAGCAAAAGGATGAGAAAATGAAGTAAAGGTGTCAGATCGATCGATCGGGGTGTGAACTGGTCGATCCTAATTAATCCCAGAAGTCGTGCCACCTTCAAATCGACGAAAAAGAGGCAGAATGGTCGATCTGCATCGGACTTATCGATCCAGTTTTGACTGGTCGATCCGTCTGCTCAATCCGTGAAAATTCCTGCACAAGACAGTTTTCCATATATTTGCAGTTTTGGCCTAGAAGTTTCTAGCAGTTTCTTTTTCTCCCCCAAACGTGATTTTTAGTATAAATACCTATTTTTGAATTAACCATTGTTTAGGCTATGTTATCTTTCTATTGATTTAAACCTAGAGCTTTTTGAGAGTCAACTTGTGTACTCCTTTATATAGTTTTATGCATTCCATTTCAGTTATGATTTGTGTTTCACATATCATGTCTGAGTAATCCACCTATTAGGTTAGGGTTTTTCAAGGGTAGATGAAGGATTAATTGATTGTTAGGATTGTTAGGGATTTTACCACCTATCATGTCTGAGTAATCCACTTGTTAGCTTAGCTTGATTCGAATTTGATAATTGTAGTGCAAGTATTTAGTCTCTGAGGATCGATAACCCTTTATACTATAACTGCATCTCTGTGCACTTGCAGATATTTTATTTGGGCTAAAACTTAGTCCAAATCAGTTGTTCATACAACATGTGCGAGTAGTTCTCTTGTTGAGGTCTGTGTAGTAGTAGGTCTGTACATATCTCGTTAATAGAATAGTGTCGAGTCTCTTTGTTTTCGATGATACTCTTTAGAGTGATCTGATCTCTATGCCATCTCTGAGAAGGGAGGATCTTTAGGTTCTTAGGATGTAACGGTCTTAGGATCTTAGGCACTGCCAATGTCGTGGTTATGACATGCCGAGATTCCGATAATAGATGCTACTAACCGTATGGCGGATACTAGAAGAGTCCCCATAAACGCGAGAGCATAGTTTTGTGAGGAAATATGTGTTTTAGCTCAAGAACGAGAAAACTCATAGTGTAGTAGCGTCCAACACTATGGCAGTGTCGGCCGACACCCACCTCGGACCATTGTGAATCGACACACTGTAAAAGTATCGATCGACACTAGTCCAAGAGTCTACTACTTGATTGTACTTTCCGAACCTATGCAGATCTTGACGCTTTCTTATATCCGTTTTACCATTTACCATCATCATCCTGCAACTGTTACTTATAGTCGTCATCATCCTCATCATCCTTATATAATATATCTATTTATCAATTGTTCTCGTGGTCTGGTGGCAACACCCTTTTCTATGTGTATGAAGGTGCATGGTTCGATTCTCATGAAGGAACATATTTTTGTACTAAATGAAAGAGAAAAAATAGCACGCAGTTCGTTCTCCAAAACGCAAAACGCATCACCAATATACATATGGGTTATATTGCGGGTGACTTTGGAATTTATAGGTTTGACCTGCACAATAATAAAGTCGAGGATAAATTTGTAAAAATTGGCGAGTTCAAGGACCACCAATTCACGCCTAACACTAGTAATTTTCTAATCATAAAAATAAACTAAATCTGAAATATGTAATGGGAAAAAGATAAATTGGTCAACTCAGTTAATAAGACAATCATTACAATGCAAATGGTTAAAGGAAGCGAAGGAAAACAATTTGTTTACATCTGAAACGCTCTCACACCTTTCTAGTATTTTCGTTGTACTCGTAATTTTTTTTGTTTTTCTTTTAATAAAATTTTAAGGGAAAATATCATTAATATATTTTTTAACTTAATTATTTCAAAAATACATTTTTTGTTACGATTATTTCAAAACTACATTTTGAAGGAAAATTATTTTAAATACCACTTATATTATTCTTAAGATAATATATTATTCTTAAATCATAACCTATCACTCAAATTTACTTTTATTTATAGACTTTTAGAGTTATAATGGTGGTTTTAGAGTTTTTAAACCTTAAAATCAACATTTTAAACCCTATAAATAGGTTCCACACCGTAAAAACTAAACCCTATAAATCCTAAGTTAATTAAACCCTAGACCAACCCTAAACCCAAACCCTAAATACAGAATCCTAAACTCAATTAACAAAGTTAAAAGAATCTACACACATAAATATAAAAAAGTGTAAAAGTGAAAGTGTAAAAATGAAAGATAACCACTTAAAAATGTATTTGAGATAATTTCTCAAATGTTTAACTTTTATTCGGAAAAAAAAACCATTGTTTACAAGGGAAAACCATATTTACACAAAATTTTCAGGCAAACATTATTTTACCCAATTCTACATCTAAGCCAATCCTCAAGAGCAGTCTCAAACTTGCTATTGTTTCGCAATAGACTAATCATACTCTTAACCAACTGGTCAATAGTGGAAATAAGATTAGCTGAGGGGAGAGCATCCTTTCCATGACGTCTCCTATTCCTTTCACGCCAAATCTAGTATATGGATGCCTGACATACAAACCTGAGCAAAAACGTGCAAATCACAGTACCACTACTACCCGATACCAATTCCAAAAGCATAGCCCAGTTATGAGAAAACTGGTTCCCCATGATGCCTTTAAGAAGAGAGGTCCAAATCTCAAGTCATACTTGTGTTACAATCTCAAATCTGAAGTGAATATAAAATCTCGAATCTATTTCATTCATTTTTGTAAATATCTACTAAACTTTTCCAATTTCGCTTGATTCTTTATATAAGGGTCTACTCGTGTGTATTTTGTTGTTCGGTTTGATTTTTTCTTTTTTTCTTGTTTTGGGATTTTTTTTAATTTTTCTAAAATACCAAGTCTTTTCAAATTTAAGTTTTACTTCGATTAGGTTCAACTTATATTATCTGGATTTCAGATCTTTTGTTTTTTTTTTTTTTTTTAAAAGCTTCCTTTCCAAATAGAATATTATATTTGTTCAAATTTAATTTCGATTAGATTAAGTTCTAGAAGAAAAAAAAACTTGAAAAGAAAACATTAATGATCTATATTATAGATATTTTGAAATATTTGAAAATTTTGTTTTTATGTATATATATAAATAATACTATATTTGTGTTAATTCGATTTTTATTTTGATAATTCAATTTATAAATTTCTATTCCGTTCCTTTATTTTGTTATTTGGGCTCAATTGTGGGAAATTTGATTTGATTTCGGAATTTTGCTCGATTTATATGGGTCCTTAAAAAAAACATGGATCTTTGGAAAAATCATGGATTTTTAGTTTGAGTGATTAATGCTAGTATTTAGGCGTGTCAAAATGGATAAAAATGTGTTGGTTGATCCAATCCAACCTAATCCAACCTAATCCATCAATCCTAATGGATGAAGTTTTTTGATCCTAATGGATTAATGGGTTGAATGGATAGATGGATGAAATGGAGTGGATATAAATCGATCCAGTTTTAATGGTTTGATGGAGCTCCATTGATTATCCATTAATGTTTTGTTCACCTAATTATCCAAGGGATTGATGGAGCTACACGTGGGGACTAACTTTTTTTTTTTGGTTGGACTAATCTCTTCTTTCCTTTTACATCTTCATCAAAGTTTAAGTTTTTTCCTCTCAACACTTTTTTTTTTGTTGTTATCCAAAATCACATACACATTTATTAATAGTTATTGTTCTGCTCAAATATAAATTGTTAACTGGATTCAAGATTTGGTTTGGAATTTAAATTAATCTGATCATGATTTATTAACTGCCGGTTCAATTTCGGAATGAAACTTTTGTTGGAGTTTATACCCAAACTTAATATAAACTAACTTCTATTTTGGATGATCAGTAAATTTTGTATTGAAGTATATACTAATCTCTCAAACTTGTAGAAAATGAGTTTTTTTGTTGTCATTCGTGTTTTACAGTAGTCAACACACTGAAATCCCAAAACTGAAATTTTTTTTTTTTTTTGAAAAGGTTATTCAATTTAAAAGACACCGGTTACAAGGTAACTAAACCAAAAAAGAACAAATCGAACAACATAACCGACTTAACCAATCTGGTTTAACAAAACAAAGAAAACCCTAATTTTACTAAGAGATCAGCCGCCATAGTTGAACTTGAGCAAAACCGCCACAGCTGCTCCACCCTCGCCACCAGACAACCACGATGGTGAAACTCCTAAACACGAACCAGAAGATGAGGCGACTTTCGACGACAAGAAGAAACGGCCAGACAAAAAGGAGGAGGGAACCGACGGGGGAGAAATAGAAGAGGTAGGGAGAGAAGCTCCCACCATCCCCACGCGCCACCAGAGAAACCGAGAATCTATGGAGAAGAAACCTTTGGGGGAGATCTCACCGGACCACCGTAACCTGGAGACAACCGCCGTCCTCAAACCGGAGTCAACGGGCCAAAATGAACAGGTGGAGAGCTTTCCCGCAGGCCCTCCTCCAAAGCTCCACGGCGAGGGAAGAGAAGAAGAAGGAGACACGCCATGACACCGCCGGAACACCGTCGTCGTGGGAAACACCACCAATTTTCGGGTAGACTTGAGGACACCGCTTCAGATCCAGTCTTCAGAGATCCGAGCGGACAAGCCAAGGCCCTAGATCGGCGACGAAACCACCGTGGACACACCACCGCTTCATGCTTAGAAAAATGAGGGTCTTCAGTGGTTTGAGAGATCACACTTGAGAAGTCAGCGAAAGGGAAAGAAAGAAAACGGAAGAAGCCCTCTCCGACGCCGGTAAAGGCGCCGCCGACGCCGGAGAGGCAAACGATGGAGGCTAATTTGTGGCTAGGGCGAACACGGATAGGGGAGAGAGAAGAGAGAAAAGAAATTCCTCTCAAAAAAAAAATTCCTCTGAAAAACTTGAATCCTTATCATTTACAGATATTTTAATCAGTCTAGGGCTAGGCACATATACCCGTTATCCGTTTCGTACCCGTTATCCGATCCTTACCCTCTTCTAAAATAGAAATACTCGTGACTTTCGAGTCGGGTAATGGGTATTATAATTTTATTACCCGCGAGTAAGAATTGGGTATCGGGTATTAAATTTTTTATTACTACTCGTCTCGTACCCGTCTTGTATTTGATCCGTATATACCCGTATATACTCGTTTTAGGTTGTCAAAACATAGGCATAATTTTTATAATATAGAAGGGTTACCATTCTCAACTAGATTCGAGAAGCTGACATGTGGCACATTAATTTTAAATTATTTGTTTGTTANCATGCGAAAAAATTATTCAATAAAAGCTAAAAATAATAAGAAAATAATTTAGTATTGATATTTTACATATATTTTAAAAATTATCAAAATATTTTTTCCATGAACCTTTTAAAAAAATTTTATCCACGAAATAATAAAAAAATTGTGATTGTACACTGGCTTTAGACAC
>OVAF01000149.1:43598-64176 GCA_900406245.1 Odontarrhena argentea | reverse complement strand
CATTCTCTTGGTGGTCAATATTAATTTGATATTTGAGCATAACGAAACTGATTGTCATTTGTCACAGAGGACAAGATTTCTACTGAGTTATCCAGCAAGTCAAATTTAATTGTATAATCCATTTCATTGGTTGAAAAACAATGTCATCACTTTCTTAGCCATATGTAACATGTTGTGTAAGTATGTCATCATTTTTTATAAAAAATTATAATGGAGATAACCAATTAGGAAAGAAAAGAAAAAAAGAGACGGTGACGCAGAGGGGTATAATTGTCATTAGACTAATAATCTTAAACCATGACTTTCTTTGGCTTGAGCACTATAAAATTAAGTCCAAGGGCCATCTTTTTTATCCCACTACTCTCTTTTCTCTCCAGCCGCTATCACTTTTCTTCAGGTACGCATCTTTCATCTTAAATTCTTCGTTGTAGCAGTTTCGATTCGTTCTCGCTTTTTTTTTTGTATTCTGTGATTTTAGATTCGAATTTTCTTTGATCTTCTTTGTTGATAGAATCGTTTAGGACCTCTTTAGATTTCGTGGTTTACGAGGAATCGACGTTATAGATTTTGATTTGATTGGGAATTTCGCTGTATTGGTTCCATCTATCCATACGAATAACGTAATATGAGTTTTTAAGACTGATCTAGTGTTTTGTTTTCGATTTGTATTGTGATTTGGTTACTTGGACGCAGAATATATAATCCGATGTTCTTATAGAACCTCTCGGATTGTCTGCTATATATCTCTTCACTATAGCCTGCTTAGCTCAAAGGATAGAGCACCACAAATTGTTTTGTGGTAGAAATCGGTTTGACTCCGATAGCGGCTGCTTTTTACTTGAGGAAGATGATTTGATATTAATCTATGTCTACTGTTCTAATTGTTTCTCATGATTGTTGGTATGCAGATTTTCTTGACAACTAAGCATGGGTAAAGAGAAGTTTCACATCAACATTGTGGTCATTGGCCATGTCGACTCTGGAAAATCGACCACCACTGGTCACTTGATCTACAAGTTGGGAGGTATTGACAAGCGTGTCATTGAGAGGTTTGAGAAGGAGGCTGCTGAGATGAACAAGAGGTCCTTCAAGTACGCATGGGTGTTGGACAAACTTAAGGCTGAGCGTGAACGTGGTATCACCATTGACATTGCTCTCTGGAAGTTCGAGACCACCAAGTACTACTGCACAGTCATTGATGCTCCTGGACATCGTGATTTCATTAAGAACATGATTACTGGTACCTCCCAGGCCGATTGTGCTGTCCTCATCATTGACTCCACCACTGGAGGTTTTGAGGCTGGTATCTCCAAGGATGGACAGACCCGTGAGCACGCTCTTCTTGCTTTCACCCTTGGTGTCAAGCAGATGATTTGCTGTTGTAACAAGGTGAACTTTCTTTCTCACTCTTCTCTTGAATACTGATCTGCCTTTTGTTATGATTCTAACTAATGTGTCTTCCTGTACCTCAGATGGATGCTACCACCCCCAAGTACTCCAAGGCCAGGTACGATGAAATCATCAAGGAGGTGTCTTCCTACTTGAAGAAGGTTGGATACAACCCTGACAAGATCCCATTCGTCCCCATCTCTGGATTTGAGGGTGACAACATGATTGAGAGGTCCACCAACCTTGACTGGTACAAGGGACCAACCCTCCTTGAGGCTCTTGACCAGATCAACGAGCCCAAGAGGCCATCAGACAAGCCCCTTCGTCTACCCCTTCAGGATGTGTACAAGATTGGAGGTATTGGAACGGTGCCAGTGGGACGTGTTGAGACCGGTATGCTCAAGCCTGGTATGGTTGTCACCTTTGCTCCCTCTGGTCTGACCACTGAGGTCAAGTCAGTGGAGATGCACCACGAGTCTCTCACCGAGGCACTTCCCGGTGACAATGTTGGATTCAATGTCAAGAATGTTGCTGTCAAGGATCTTAAGCGTGGTTACGTCGCCTCCAACTCCAAGGATGACCCTGCCAAGGGAGCAGCCAACTTCACCTCCCAGGTCATCATCATGAACCACCCTGGTCAGATTGGTAACGGTTATGCCCCGGTGCTCGATTGCCACACCTCTCACATTGCAGTCAAGTTCTCTGAGATCTTGACCAAGATTGACAGGCGTTCTGGTAAGGAGATTGAAAAGGAGCCCAAATTCTTGAAGAATGGTGATGCCGGTATGGTGAAGATGACTCCAACCAAGCCCATGGTTGTTGAAACCTTCTCTGAGTACCCACCACTTGGTCGTTTCGCTGTGAGGGACATGAGGCAGACTGTTGCAGTCGGTGTCATCAAGAGTGTTGACAAGAAGGACCCAACCGGAGCCAAGGTCACCAAGGCTGCCGTCAAGAAGGGTGCCAAGTAAAGGTCTATCCATAATGCTCTATCTCCCGCAGATGAATCAAAGAACTTTATTTGTTTTTTTACTTTAGTTTGGTATTTGGTAGCTTGTTTGTGTTACAGCTTCGTTTATTCTCCATCAGAGCGCTCTTCTCGTAATTGGGTTCTTGATCGGAGGTGGCGAAGCTATGTGGCCCTCAAGCTTCCTGTTTTATGTTTTTTGTTTGGTTTTGGATTCTAAACTTTGTTTTTGGGAGATTCTATTTTATGAATGCATATCGTAACATTCCTGCGGAAATTATCTTATCAATTAANCCTCAAGCTTCCTGTTTTATGTTTTTTGTTTGGTTTTGGATTCTAAACTTTGTTTTTGGGATTCTATTTTATGAATGCATATCGTAACATTCCTGCGGAAATTATCTTATCAATTAATTATGTTTTTCTTGTTCTCCTGGTCATTAATTGCAGTTCTCTTCTTTTAATTTTAAAGTGTTTGTGATTCTAATACACTTTGTTATCATCACACAACCGGAGTAGTATATAAAATCTTGAAAAACATTGCTCTCTGTCTTGTTTAAAAAGTATACAATGACCAAAAGGTACACCACTGGCTTTTAACCCTTTCCATAACTATAAATATACAAATCCTCTGGACTCGTTTCTCTTCATTTTCCTCCAAAGCTAAAGCAGCAACACTGTCAAGTTGCAGAAAGACAAAAACAATGTTCAGAAGACTAATTGAATATGTACAGATATTCTCAGTAATTCCACTTAGAGAAATGTCTTACTTTGGAAGAAGTACTGGAAGTGTTACTACGGGAGCTTGGGTGAGTAGGCGTTCGTGAAGATCCACTCACATTTGCTCCGGAACTTCTCTCTTCACGGACTTTGTTGAAGATGTGTGTGTATCCATCAGCTGATGCCGGGTTATTCTCGTCCCAATCACCGAATTTCGGCACCACTGTGACTTTCTCCGGCTATAAAAGCAGTTGTAAAGTAATAAACTGAAAGCTTCAAAGAAGATCAAACTTCACATTTAAGAGGTACTAGTGAAATCTTACGCTTTCGTCAGCTCTAAGGCTGGTTTTGGGCTTGGATCTTCCCGTGCCATCATAAGCATGCTTATGCAATGGCGACTTCTCGTAACTAGAGTTCTGAGAAGCTCTTCCCTGTCTTCTGTTAGCAGACTCATGTGATGAACCACCAGCATCACCAAGCTGCTTGAACTCGCTCTCTTCGCGGCTTCTCATCTGCTCGCGTGATCTTCTAACCGGGTCAACTTGCTCAGGTTTGGTCCTGGAAGGAGGAGGAGGAGCTTGAGATTGTGAATCCGAGTGATATTCGGGATCGTTGGGGTTCAAAACTTTGCCACCAGGCGCACGAACCTTACGGGCTTTGTCAAAGTAAGCGGTGTAAGGAACATTCTCCTCACTTTCCCAGTTGCCAAACTTGGGAACATTGGAACTCTGTTGCAACCACAGTAAACCAGCTCAACAAACAATGTCTTTTACAAAACCAACAATAAACAAGAAGGGTGCAAACGGCCAATCATCACATCACAGATGAAAATATTATCAGCACATGATTGGTCTCTTTGTACTTTCGTTGTCACTAAGAATCCAAACTCCAAATTTCACAGAAGATAATCAAAATAGAAACATTATCTGCAAATTTGGCAATTTCATATAAGACGAGAAGCCGATTCAGAAAACTGAGCTTTATCTAGCAATCAGAATCATACAAACGAGATATTCTATATAGCAACAACCCATGGTAAAGTCAAAAATGCTTCAGAGATTTACGGATCTGAGAGAGCTAAAGACCTAAAGAAAGAAAGAGAAGACAACACTTGGAGAAACTTACAGCTGCCATGGGAGAGAATTCGAGAGAGAAAGGTAGGTGCTTTGAGAGAGAAAGAGAGATGTGAGAAGGAGAAGAGAGGAGAAAAAGAGGTTTATCAAACGTTGACTAGTGATGGCTGGTCTTGTTTGACTTTTCTCTGGTCTCTCTCGTCAACTTTCTTCACACACTCCAACTCAGTTAATTAAGGAGGGAGAGTAATAAAGATTTAAATACTGTAAAACATACAACGAGAATAATAGTATCCAACTTTTGTTATTGATCATCGAATAAAATCAGCAAAATTGTCTTCTTTTACACACCGTCTATGCTTGTTCTGATAAGACGGAAACAAGAAAACTTGGCCTTACAACTTATAACCATGGTAAACATCAGCTGTCTTACTAGACTTAGAATCATCAAATTCAATCCCTCGGAAAGGCGAGAGTGACTACCCAAGTGAAAAACACTGCTGCCATGTTCCCTGGTCCTAGTAGAGCTCAGAGAATCAGCTGTCTCATTCTTCCATCAAGGAAACTGATTTGGGATGGTGAATGCTCTCACAGCCAGGACAGTTGTGTAAGCTTTCGTGGATGTATATGTCACAGTCCAAACAGAAATGATGCTTGCATTTACGACATGTTACACATTGCCCGAGCTTATTATCTGCCCAAAAAACAAAACCAAGGAGCAGAGTCTTACTTTATATTCAAGCAAATGGCTCAGTGGAAACAGTGTGTTACACAAATAATATTTCAGTATGTATGAACACACATAGCTAATGTCAATATGTTTGTTTACCTGCACCCACTAGGCTCTGTTGACAGCCAAAACAACTCTTTGTCATTTTCTTCAGTAAAGTATTGAGACCTGAAAGTGGCACCTCGTCGAATGGGGCAATAGGAAAGAGATGATGGTATGATCTCGCCAAATGTGGTGATGAAACAAGTGTCAGACCGCATATGGTGCATTCCGTAGGGAGCTCACATATGCGAGCTTTACATCTTGGGCACACATAACCACCCATTTTCACTTCTTTATGACATGAACATATTGCCATTGAACTCTCATTAGCTCTTTGTGGGAAACCCATCTTGATCAAATTTGATATTGCAAATTCTGCTATTGCTGGAGGTGGAGGCGCATGTTCAAGTAGAAGATCTTTTAGATGTACCTGCGTGATGGAAAATAAGACACTTAGCATACAGAAAGCTTCTATTCCAAAACTACAGGGCGAGGGGGGAGTAAAAGGAAGCTAATCTCACCTCATCTACTGCAACGGAATACAATCCGCCAGTTTCTTGGCAGAGGTGTTTACATATGAACATTTCTGCAGAAAGACCGATCACTGAACATCTTAATTTGGATTTCTTGCATTTCCTAATGGTCTCCATAATATCACCCGGATCACAAGTGCTTAGAGCCGAATACAATATCAGAACCTCGCGATGACCATAAGATGGAACCTGGTTGAGATGCTCATGTACAAGTTCCAGAGCATTCTGCAAAGAGGAGTCCCCCAAAGCTTCAAGCTTTCCCATCAATGCGTTAATGTGAGACTCAGGACTACCACCGAGATCTGTTAAGGTATGTGCAACTCCATTTTTTATAGAGACCAAACCAATTTGACTCAAGGGATTCTGATCAAAGAACTCTCTAATGAACGCTTCAACATGTTTTGCCATTATAGCCATTCGGCTGGGTCGAAAATCTGTTTCTGCAGCTGCCTAAACACAATAAAACAGACCAAGTATAAGACATTGCATATTACAGAACTAAGGGCAAGTCTTTTTNTTTTTCCTCCGTTTCCAAAACCCAAATCATATGGCTGCCTCCAATAAAGAATCTGTAACAAAGTAAATCCCACATACCAAAAACAATCTTCTTGCGTATGCTAACAAGTAACAACACAAAGTAGCTTAAAAACCAAAAATCCAACTTAGAGCAAGAATTATAACTAGAATCAATACAGAGCTAACTATAGACAACTGTTCAGAAGACTAAAGAGCAGTGTAGACTTGTCTATACACTGACAATCTCCGCAAGCTATCCCAAAATCCACAGTATCTAGTAATCTAAGTAAAGGAGAGCTAGAGAAACGAAAAGGGCACTGAGATTATACCCGAGAGAAGTCAATGACGATGTAGAGATAACGAATAAGACCCTTTTGGATACGAGTACCAGCAGCAGCAGCGGAAAGCATACGGAGCCTCCGTCGATACTGAGCATGGTAAATAGCACTGTTATCAATTGGGCGTAATAGTCCAGACTCATCTTCTTGCAATGCCTCCCAAGATCTATCGTCTTGATAAGTTCTCTCCCAATCACCGATTCCTTCTCCTTCCTCATCGTCTTCTTCTTCTTCTTCCGTTTTTTT
This sequence comes from Odontarrhena argentea, assembly GCA_900406245.1. Classification (NCBI taxonomy): domain Eukaryota; kingdom Viridiplantae; phylum Streptophyta; class Magnoliopsida; order Brassicales; family Brassicaceae; genus Odontarrhena; species Odontarrhena argentea. The sequence continues at coordinate 57,625 of OVAF01000149.1, read as the reverse complement.
CTTTCTTTGATTTCTCATCCTTTAAACCCAGAAATTGGTTTTAACAAAGAAAACTCCAAACACAAAAGAAGAGAGACTTGATTCAGAGAACCCTAAAAGATGATACAATCAACAGAGAGAGTCGTTTATTTGCTTGATCTCGGCCATTCTATTCCCTTATTTTGATTTCTAATCGGTTTAGAAGCAAGTTTTGTTTAAGAAATAAAGAACCTACTTGATTGAATATAATATTAACTTAATTTTGATTTTTGACATATTTATGTAAACGCAACTTTTCTTAATATGTTTGAAATTCGTTAGGATGACACTAGTAGTATTACCGAAACAAATGTTACAGATCCGAACTTGTGAAAAAAGGGAAAATGTNTAAAATATGTGCAATCTCATTAGAGATTATTAAGAAAGGTCAAGATTTGATGAGTAGATGGAACCAGTTAACCAGGACAGGACATAAATTCCCAACGGTTCCAACCGGTTTTTTGGTGTCATGTTAACCGCCATCTGCCAATGCTTTTTCCCATTCCTCAGTTGCAACTTCTGCTTTTAGTTTCTCAGGAACACTATCTGCAAGTTCAAGATTCATTTACAGTAACTGCGAGGAAGTCGAAAATCGAACAAGACAAAGGATATTAAGTTAAGTACCAGCAAGGAACTCGTATCTCTCATCGTTACTCACTACGGATGCTGCCAAAGAGAAAGAAATGGTCATCTATTGTGTTAGTATTTATTGTTTTGCAACCAATCTTGTAAGTGATAAGAAGGGATTAACTACTCATCAACTAGAAATCTTTCTAAGATCAAATGGAAGGCATATGACTCCAAATAAACATGGAATTCTGAAGTTAGGTTAACATCTGTATCAGTCGGATTCAAGATAAAAGACAAATAAGGAGGAGATCAAAGCTTACATATATGCTTGTAATGGATGAATTTCTTTTTGTCTTGAACGGAGCTTTCATAAACTTCTTCAGAAATGCGGGCGATGAACATCTCCTGCAATAAAAAAAGAAACTCGTTAACATATTGTAAACGCAAAAAAATCGATTTCAAATGACACATGATGAAATCAAAAGTAAAAAGGGTCTCCCATCCTGCTCTACTAGATACTAGACTCCAACATACAGCATAATCCAAAGTAGAATACGAGCCTAAANAGATACTAGACTCCAACATACAGCATAATCCAAAGTAGAATACGAGCCTAAATCCGACTAGGCAGAATCTCCTCCAAAACAATACTCTCCAGCTACTGAAATATATATACTGNCTGAAATATATATATGAGGATTGAGGACTCTCTCACGTGTTCACGATCTATATAAGAAGTGCCAATCCACAGAAGATAAGAGCTAAGCCCATGACAATCAAGCACTAGCTAGCTACAATTCAATATCTCGCTAAAACACACATGTATGAAGCAATAACATCTAAATTAGCAATGGCAAAGCCATTACACAGCAAACATCAACAAACAAAAAAACCCACCACCATGGCTATTTGCAAAATTCACACTAATTAGCTACTGATAGTTGAAATCAAATTCCTCACAGATAAGCTATGTAAGTATACCGTAGCTTTATTGACAAGAAAGACAGCGTCCTGCATAATCTGAGGAGTAGAATTCTCCTCTCTCATGATCCTCCGAATCCGATTCATGGGAAACCTAATCTCAGCGTCTACCACTTCCTCTTTCCCGTTTCTCGTCCTCTTCGCCGGAATCGCTCCTCCTTTCCCATTACTTATCTTCGGCTCGTGATCTCTTATTACTTCTTCCACAGAGCCGGTGCTAGAAGATTCCGAGATCTCGTGAATCTCCGGCTCCTTCTTCACATTGCTCGGCTTCGGTGGTTTCTTCGATCTGGAGCCGGAGCTGCGTGTGTTATGAACAACCGGGCCATCGCTTCTCGGCTTCGTCTCCTTGTTCGATTTCTTCGACGACACCATTCTTCTTCGCAAGTATGTTTCACCGTTTTTTCCCAGAAATAAGAAATCGATGGATTTTCTTACGTGGGCTTATGTATTGCAATGTAGGCCCGTCTAATAGGTGATCAATTATATACCATAAGCCCAATATAGATGTGCCTCCGGATTACCCTAATTGACGATTTGTTGCGTTTGGTGTTGTTCTCCTCTTTTGTTTTTTTTTTTCCATCTGAAGTTTTCTTATATAGCTGAGGAACCACCGCTATTGGAGCCAGCAAGGTTATTTACATCACAAAAAACAACACAAAAAGGCTACACTGCAATCCCAAAAGGAGAGGAGCCTGCTCAAACAGAGCCTATAAACACAAAAAATTACACAAAAACAGAGGATTACACCTTCTCATCTTCAAAGATGTGAGCTAACCATCCCGGAAAACCAATAGACACGTAAGATTGAAACCGGTCTTCCTTGGTAACACTTTGAGCGATGAGAATGGCTCCTCTGTTCTGTGCCTGGCTCGCACACGCAAGTTCCCAAGAAGAGAACCGCTGCAAAGTTAGTCTAATTTGAGAAGCTTGAAATTGAAAAGATGGCCAGGCAATTGGCCTTAACACCGCACCCACCAGATCAGAGTCCTGAGACTCGAAGATAATGTTTTCAACATAGTGGCTGCTCATGCTCTCCATAGCCCAAATCAGGGACAACATCTTCACTTCCTCATTACTGTCCACATGAGCAAAAGATCTTCTACTATGGAGAAGAGTATTACCCTTTTCATCCCTCAGGACCCAAGCAGCCCCTCCAGTTCTCTTTCTTTTGGACCAAGAGTGGCCCACATTACATTTGAACCAACCATTGCGAGGAGGAACCCAAACATTACAAGAGAGAGGTAAGAGAGAGTCTGCTGCAACCTGAATCTGCTCTTCTACAACCTGTGCCAAGAACCAATCCTTGGAATCCTGTTGAATCTTCCTGATAGTATCCAAAGGAGGAAAAGACTTCCCTTCAATGCACAAGGAATTCCTATTTTTCCATATTTGCCATAAAATCCATGGAAAGCTTCGTCTGATATCAATAGGAATATCATNCGTTTGGTGTTGTTCTCCTCTTTTGTTAACTTGCATGATGCTATTGCTGCCGTAACTGTTTCTGTTACTACATTTTTTTGTTTTGTATAACAAAATATAATAAAAGATGAGATCATTTTGTTGTCATAGCCCTATCAATAAAAAATTATATACAGCTTACACATCCGCGGACCACGCCTCCATAACACTTTTGCATCTACATTGTGTACATGCATTTATTTCGTCAACATTGTGTATCTTGGACCTCAAAAATAAAATAAATAAATAAATAACACATTGCAATGTGAAAACATGATCTTTGTGTCNTTGTTGTCATAGCCCTATCAATAAAAAATTATATACAGCTTACACATCCGCGGACCACACCTCCATAACACTTTTGCATCTACATTGTGTACATGCATTTATTTCGTCAACATTGTGTATCTTGGACCTCAAAAATAAAATAAATAAATAACACATTGCAATGTGAAAACATGATCTTTGTGTCCGACATGATCTAAAGAAATAGTTGAGATTAGATAAGGAAGAATGGGTAATAACAAATTGTTATACTGGACGTATAGAGAGCTGTCCAGAAACTGTAGCCACCACGTATGGACAACAACACGTGTCATACTACAACTCTCTCTGTAATATTTATTATATTAAACGTGGCCTAACTCGTGTCTTCTCGCTTCTCCAAGTCCTCTCTTCTTAAATAAGAGCAGACAAGTTTGGCTTTTGACACTACTGTCTCTTTGTCTTTTAACTTAGAACTTCGTCACAACCAAAGCTAAACGGTGTAATATCTTTATATCATCGAACATGGGTATTCAAGAGGAACCAATCCTTTCAAGATTAGATCGTATTGATTTCATGGTGAGGAAGTTGGAGGAGATGAAAGGAAGCTCACCAAGAAGCTCGAGCCCCTCGACTCCATCGAGCGGGACACAACCTTCCTCTGTGGATTTTTCGTCACCGAGGAAGGTACAGTGTCGTTCGTTGGAGCAAGTGTTGGAGGAGACTGAGAGGAAAGGAACTTTGCTTGAGAGATTGAATAATGTGGAAGAGCAAGTTCTTAAGTTGTGCACACAGTTTGAGGAACAGGTCGAAGAAGAGATGAAGAGAGATGGCAAGAGTAGTGAGAAGAAGATTAAGAAGAAGAAGGGTTTGAGGAAGTTGGTTGATAAAGTTGTTGGATCTTCTTCTCCTACTAGTGTCCATTCTAAGAGTTGGCGTTGCTAAGCTATAATAATTGTAATATATTTTGTATACTTCAACTATGTTTAAATCTTATTTTTCTCTTTGTTGAAGGGCTTTTTGTTCTCTTCCATTAAGGTTTTGTGTTTGATTGTTGTTTATGTGTGGTTTTGTTCTGTTTGTAGTCTTGTTCTTCGTCTACTTTTAGATGATTTTTTAAGAAGTCGTTGGGAAGACAAAGGAATACTATGTTTTAGTTTTACTTTAGCAAGAATAAGTTATGGGATATTAATTAATTGCAAAATTTAACTAGGTATATGTAGTCTGGTTATCTATCTAGTTGAGTTTATGGGAACAGTGACTTTTTGTTTAATTGTATGACTAGGATGATCTGAATCTGAGCCATTTCGATGTGTGCAAAAGAGTGTTGGGTTTTACCAGTGTTGATAGATTACGGAACAGAGCAATGCATCTAACATTTTTATCTTGTATCTTCAATCAACTTATATTCAGTAGGGGTGTCAATCAGATCCGCGGCCCGCGGGCCTAACCCGTCTGGCCCACCTGCGGTGCGGGTTTGGGCCTCTAATTCGAAACCCGCCTAGGAGCGGGCCTAGCGGGCCAGTCCGCACGGGTTGCGGGTTCAGGCGGGCATGTCCGCAGCGGATCCGCGGGCTCGCGGGTAACCCGCAATCTCATTATCTCAGATACTAAAACCTGTTTTTACTCTCTGTTTTAACATACAAACTTGATTTTGTGTTCAATTTGATTTAAGACATGTATTTCCCACTTGTTAAAACGCTTAAACTTAATTTGAAAATATCATTTTTTCTATTTTAAAACATCCAAACGTGATTCGAAACATGTTTTTATGTCTGTTAAAACACTCAAACTTGATTTGAAAATATCTTTTCTCTTTGTTAAAACATTCAAATTTGATTAAAAATGTATTTTCTCTCTGTTAAAATATGGTTTTCCTCTCCCTTCTAACATCCAAACATGATTTTGTGATCCACTTATTTGAAACATGTTTTTTATATTTTTCAAAACACTTAGACTTGATTCGAAAACGTCTTCCCTCGCTGTTAAACATCCAAAATTGATCGAAACATGTATTTCCTCTCTGTTAAAACGTTATAACATGTATTTCCTCTTTATGTTTGATAAATTTGATTTGAACTTGTCTTTCATATCTATTAATTTAGACATTCAAAGTGATATTGCAAAGTGGGACGGGTGAATGAACATGTTTCCGAAACACTTTCCCATTGAGTTTTGTATTNATGACTAGGATGATCTGAATCTGAGCCATTTCGATGTGTGCAAAAGAGTGTTGGGTTTTACAGACATATCGCGTACGTATAACAGCTATATACGTGTGTTTTTGTTTAGTAGTCGAATATTTTGCTCTGTTATCATACCAGTGTTGATAGATTACGGAACAGAGCAATGCATCTAACATTTTTATCTTGTATCTTCAATCAACTTATATTCAGTGTAAATTAGGATTTTAGACATCTATGTTAAGATAAGGTTATAGTGTTCAAATGATCATATTGTAGAAAAATAGTTTTTAAGTTGGTTGATAATGTATTTAAGCAAAACCTTCAAATCGATTTTATATACATGTGATAGGTTTAAAATGGTGTATGGTTTCGAGATTATTTAAATTCGATTTGGGGGTTTTGTAAAATTAGGATTCGTATATTTGATTAGTGTATATAATAAATTATGTTTGTAAAACAACTGTAAAGTCCTATAGCACAATGTGGCAAGTGACTCTTTTATTGAGTATCAAACGACGTCGTTTTGGGGCTACTCATTAAAGTTTAATACGATAAAAAAATCAGGTTTTTTTTTGCAAGTTTGGCAAAGTTCATGTTTTTTTTTGCCAAATTCCTGTAGGTCAAAAACGACGTCGTTTGTGACTAACAGCTACCGTTAACGGATGTTAATTTTTTTTTTTTTTTTTCACGGGATGTTAACTTTTTAACCGAAAAAGTTAGCGGAAGTCTATTTTGACAAATCAATAAAAAATTTGAATTTTACGGAAAAAATCAATGCAAATTTCAAGTTTTATTCGGCCTTTCAAAAGTTCAGGATTTTATTTTGCAAGTTTGGCAAAGTATATGTTTTTTTTTCCGAATTCCCATNTAAGGTTTTGACAGAGAAAAACAAGGTTTTGACAGAGAAAAATAAGGTTTTGACAGAAAAAACCATAAGATTTTAACATAACCGTTTGAGCCCGCGGGCCGACCCGCCTACTCGCATAATATGGCGGGGCGGGCTTGGGCCTTGTATTTCTGACCCGCGGCCTGTGCGGGCCGGCCCGCACGGGCAGGAGAGAGAAGACGGTCCGCTGCGGTTTGGCCCGTTTGGGTGCGGGTCGGCCCGTCTGACACCCCTAATATTCAGTGTAAATTAGGATTTTAAACATCTAAGTTAAGATAAGGTTTTAGTGTTCAAATGATCATATTGTAGAAAAATAGTTTTTAAGTTGGTTGATAATGTATTTAAGCAAAACCTTCAAATCGATTTTATATACCTGTGATAGGTTTAAAATGGTGTATGGTTTCGAGATTATTTAAATTTCGATTTGGGGTTTTGTAAAATTAGGATTCGTATCTTTGATTAATATATATAATGAATTATGTTTGTAAAACAATTGTAAAGTCCTATAGCACAGTGGCAAGTGACTCTTTTATTGAGTATCAAACGACGTCGTTTTGGGCTACTGATTAAAGCTTAATACAATATAAAAAAATTCAGACTTTTTTTGGTAAGTTTGACAAAATTAAGATTTTTTTTGGCCTTTTTTTTTTGTTGCGGGATGTTAACTTTTTAACCGAAAATTTAGCGGAAGTCTATTTTGGCAAGTCAATGAAAAATTTGAATTTTACGGAAAAAATCAATGCAAATTTCAAACTTTATTCGGTCATTCCAAAGTTCAGGATTTTATTTTGCAATTTTGGCAAAGTACATTTTTTTTTTTTTTCCCGAATTCCCCGTAATAATACTATCATCATCATCGTCACGAAAAAGAAAATAACAGGTCCAGGAACAAGACACACAACACAACNAACCCTTATTTCCCTTTCCCCCCTTTTTTTTTTTTTTTTTTTGTTATAACAAAATAATAATAATAATCACTAGCTTTCCACCTTTTCTCTTTTGTTTATGCAAATTTCGACCTCGATTTTTCAAAAATTCCCGATCGCCATCTCTCGATCTCTGACCATCGATTAGGGTTTCGAGTTCTCTCTCAGCTGGTAGCGTTACTCGCCCACAACGAAGTGATAACCTAGATTCACTTCTAGGAAGCGATAACCTAGATTCACTTCTAGGTTTTGTTGGCGGATCTAGCTAAGTCCTCTTCCTTCTGCAGCTACGGCGAAGCTTTTCAGTTCCGTTCTTCCTTCGTCGTCGCCATGTTTTGGAAGCTCACGTCTCTCTCCGCATCATCTCCTGTGAGTTTCCTTTATCCTTCGAAATTGAATTTATGTTTATCTCGGTGGTTCCTGGTCTGTGTATATCTTCGAATTTTGGATTTGCTTGATTTCAGTTTTTTTTGAATAATTCGTTCGTCTTACTGTTGCGACTCGTCTAGCATAGGACTTGCTAGGGTTCCATTTTTACTTATCAGGGATTTTAATGTAGGTTTTCGAAAAGATACTTCATCTGTGACCTAACATTTCTTCCTTCCCTCAACTTGGGCCTCCGTTTGGATGTGTGATTGTTCTCGAGAATGTTGTTCATATCACTTACCGTTTCTTAGTGGAAGTTTGGAATTGTTAATGTATTGNTTAATGTAGGTTTTCGAAAAGATACTTCATCTGTGACCTAACATTTCTTCCTTCCCTCGGCTTGGGCCTTCGTTTGGATGTGTGATTGTTCTCGAGAATGTTGTTCATATCACTTACCGTTTCTTAGTGGAAGTTTGGAATTGTTAATGTATTCATGTTCTTTCATTAGGTGGAGACGATATTAGACAAAGAGAATTACACTTTGGAAGAGCTTCTTGACGAGGAAGAGATTATTCAAGAGTGCAAGGCTTTAAATAGCCGTCTCATTAATTTGTAAGCTTCTTTTTATATATTATCATTTTTTATAGTTTTTCTTTATTTCCTCACAATCTGTTTTGATATTGATTGGGATATTAATGTTTGCAGTCTAAGGGATAGAACTCAAGTGGAGCAATTATTGCGGTACATTGTTGAAGAACCTCCAAATGATGCTGATAGTAAACGTGCTTTCAAGTAATATGCTCCCTTGATTCTAACTGGAGTTACCTTGTTTACCATTTGTTTTAGCTGATAATAGATTCTTTTTCTTCTAGGTATCCCTTCATATCATGTGAAGTATTTACATGTGAAATTGATGTTATTCTAAAAACATTGGTGGAGGACGAAGAGGTATTTTTTTCCATTCATTGTGTTACCTTTTCTTCATATAACAGTACACATTTTTTTCCCTTTTTTTGTGCCATTGGATTATGATTTTCTGTTATCCTTGATCTCATTTGCTGGCATGATTTTATCTTTCAGCTGATGGACTTGCTTTTTTCCTTTCTGGAACCAAATCGTCCTCATAGTGCATTGCTGGCAGGCTATTTCAGCAAGGTATTACATAATTTTGACTATTAGCCAACTTCTGAAAGTACTTTTTTTCTAGCTCAAGGCTCGGAGATCTGCTCCTTACTTGTCTCTGTCTGGTTTAGGTTGTCATTTGCCTTATGATCAGAAANATTAGTGAATTATTGTAAAAAAAAAAAAAAAAAAAAAAAAAAAAAAATTAAAACCGATGGTAATCTCTTCCTTTCTTTTTTCCTTTTTGGCATGACCTTTATAACTAAAGTCCTGTTTACTTGTACCAGTATATAGTTGTTTTCATCAAAAGATCAAAACTGTGTCTATATGCATACTGAACAAGCTGGCTGGAAATTTAGATAAGACAAATTTCGTGATATACTGTGGAACTTGGGATTGATTACTAGTATTACGAAGGATTAATAAGACTTCTTTTCCGCTAACTGTACATTTCAGAATTCATATTTACTTTCCACTGAAATTTTGTAAGATAGATGCTTGTCGACTTGGTAAATTTTAACAAGATGAGATTAACATGACATTCTTCTTGAGTTGAATTGTTGGCACTTACGTCGATCAGACGATAAAAATTAGTTATAATGTTTATGATTCGTTTTGTGAGGATGTAAGTACACTGGCTACAGTTCTGAATGTAATTTTGATGATCACAGGGGCATCAAAATGTTTTCTGCCAGTTGGTTGATTTGATTGGAATAACATCTATCATGGAGGTAATTGGGTTGTCTTAGGCTCACTCAGTACAACTTTGAGTGGCTTCAGAGGTCTAATTTTGCTATGATATATATGTGACCTTGTCTAGGTTTTGGCTCGCTTGGTCGGGGCTGATGATCATGTCTATCCCAACTTTCTGGATGTGATGCAATGGTTGGCTGATAGCAATTTACTTGAAATGATTGTGGACAAACTTAAACCCTCTGTAAGTGGCTTGTGGCCTTCTGTTAATCTGTGGTGTCTGGTCTAATATGCCTACCTTCTTTTTTGTTATTATCTCAATTATGATGTGATATTTATTGTTTCTTCCAATCTTTTCTGACTTGAATCAGAGCCCTCCGGAGGTTCAGGCAAATGCAGCAGAAACATTATGTGCAATTTCTCGGAATGTACCGTCAGCTTTAGCGACACAACTCTCCAGTCCTGGGTTTGTAATCTTTTCTTCCATAATTGATTCCTATTGCTTCGCTAGATTGATTCAAAAGTGTTTCACATGGCAGCACTGCTTTTATCCAATTTTTGCAGCTTAGTTGCTAGGATATTTGGTCATGCTCTTGAAGACTCGCATTCAAAATCAGGTCTAGTTCATTCGCTTTCAGTATGCACCTCTCTGTTGGATCCGAGGAGATCGGCTGCTTCATCGTCTATGTTCAATTCTTTTAGAGGTCAACATATGTTCGAGTCTCCTGTCCCAGTGCCCCAGGAGACTATTAGTGCCATGCTGCCCAAACTCAGTAAGTTTGATCATATGATGTACCGATCTGCATATGACCATCAATATTATTATTTTCTGCCTTTTTATATACAGTGTCAATAGTCAACCCTTTTTTTCAATTTGCGAGGACTCCTCCCTAGTGTAATTAGCAATTAGCATGTATCTGGACATCTTGTTTGATTTTTTCTGCTNCATCAATATTATTATTTTCTGCCTTTTTATATACAGTGTCAATAGTCAACCCTTTTTTCAATTTGCGAGGACTCCTCCCTAGTGTAATTAGCAATTAGCATGTATCTGGACATCTTGTTTGATTTTTTCTGCTCTCCGTTGTGTATTTTCTGCTATGGTTTATTGATAAAAAAAGGAAACTGGTTTTGTATTAGCTCCATAGATTTTGGAATGGTTTCGTAGCTCTAATTGGATATGTAGGATACAACGTCGTACGTGTATTTCGATTCAGGATTATGTATACAATGGTCTTAAATGCTCAATACCTTTTTCCTGCAGGCGAGTTGCTTATGCTTCTCACTGTAGCATCTGACAGTACTGTATTGCCGACGACATATGGTGAACTAAGGCCTCCTCTCGGAAAGCATCGTCTAAAGGTCAGATCTAGAATTGAGACTTTTAGGGATAATTATAGGTTTTAGGACACCAACACTGCTTTCTGTAATTGTAAAGTCTCTATGCTAAATTGGACTTGGTTGTCGTTTTTTTTTTTGTGTTTCAGATTGTGGAGTTCATTGCAGTTATGTTAAAAACTGGAAATGAAGCTGCACAAAAAGAATTAGTTAGTTCAGGAGCAGTCAAAAGGACCCTTGATCTGTTTTTCGAGTAGGTTTTGCCTAACTTCATATTCTTGATCTCCGTGTTTCTATTAATACTAGATCTTAAATAACCAAACATCGTCAACATCTGAAGGTACCCCTTCAATAACGCTCTGCATCATCAAGTGGAGAGTATAATACTGTCTTGTTTGGAAAACAAGAGCGATTTGATGGTTAACCATATTCTTCGAGACTGCAATCTGGTTGGCAAATTTCTCTCTTCAGACAGAGACTCAGATCTCTCAGGTGATAGCCAGGTATTACCATTTGCTATGTTTCACACAAGATTTTAACTGATCATGGTTATTTGACAGTGTCATCTTAAGGCAGCTCCAAATTAGAGCCATTTCTCATTGTTCTAATGTTCATTAGCTAAACAAATATTCTTTGCCATTTTCTTTTTCTTGTGCGAGGTAGCCCACTGTAGCCACCACTGGGAAAAAACCCCCACGGGTCGGATATATTGGACATATCACCAGAATAGCAAATAAAATTGGTCAGTTGAGTAACAGTAATTGCCAGATAAAATCATACCTTCAGGTTGGTATCATAATTGTACAATCTACTGCTGTGTATTTTTTATTTCATTCTGCCGCCTATTTGTCACTATACACACAAAGAATAAAACGATTACTTGGGTCTTGTGATGAGTGCTCCTCTCACTCCCCAGCATACTTGTCATGTTTACTGACTGAGCTTTGTTAATTCTCATCTTTAGGAAAACAATGAATGGAATGAGTGGCAAGGTAGTGTTCTGCAGGAGCGCAACACTGTTGAGAATGTATACAGATGGGGATGTGGGTACGTCTACTAATCTCTGCTCATTATTTCTATGGAGGAAAATGATTGGTCACTGCTAGATACGCTGATTATGGATGAAAAATTCACTTGTAAGCCTCGTCCATCTTGGATAAAACCCTCAAAGATGGTTCTTAATGTTACATTTAGGCGTCCAACTACAGTACAAGATAGGACAAGAGACAGCGATGAGGAAGACAGGGATTACGATGTTGCAGCTCTGGCCAACAATTTGAGCCAAGCATTTAGATACAAAATCTATGGAAATGATGACAATGAAGAGGTATATTCTCATCCTAATGATGTTTTCCATCGTTTATGAATGATTTATCTAGTACTAAATCTCTTCTTATATTTGCTGCTCAGGACCAAAATGTTCTTGATAGAGACGATGATGTAAGTCTTGCACACTTTGTCTTCTCCTTATTTTTTTTGAATAATCAAGAAAGCTATCAGCATCTTCTATAACACTATGTATAGGGATGTACGCTATTTTTATTTTATGCTATTGACAATTGTAATGTGTTCTTACTATACAGGATGTTTACTTCGATGATGAATCTGCTGAAGTAGTAATTTCATCCTTAAGACTCGGGGATGACCAAGGAAGGTGGGTTTTTTCCATTTTCTTTTTCCAAATACTATTGTTCTCATATTCCTACTTACTAATAGAATTATGACATTCTTTCTAACTTATTATCTTTCATCTTCCTTGTTACTTTTCTGCAGCTTGTTTACAAATTCGGATTGGTTTACATTCCAAGACGACAGATTCGGCAGCACACCTTCTGACACAGCTGGTCCAAAGGCGATTGAGGACGTAGAATTGAACAGACCCTTCAATACCAACAGTAGCAGCAGCGATGACGACGAGGTTGTGGTTGGAGAAGAAGGCGATGATGTAACCAGAATTCCAAAAGATAGCGAACTAACCAACTTCCAAATGGAGAGTCCAATGGGATTCTTCGACTTCAACACGCCGGAGAAAACTGAAGAAGCTTTTGCTGAACAACCACCCGAGTGGGTTGGGTGGGGCGAACCATCATCCGATAAGCAAGCGACTGGCGCCGGTCTGAACCCATTCCTTGATGATGATGATGATGACAGCAAGAACACGATGAATCTCGACATACCAATGCTTGAGGTCAAAACCGAACCCGTGATTCCAAACGGTGTATCGTCCCCCACAGAAAGATCGTTGTTCGAGAAGGATGTGGAGTTTGTGGGAGTGGAAGCAGAAGGGACAGAGAAAGCGATGGAGCCAGCGCTGAAAGAAGGGATAGTCGGGGAAGCTGGAGCGATGAAGAGGAACACGGAGATGGCTAAGGAAGAAAAAGCGGAGGAAAGTTCGGGAGAGAAAGAGTTCAACGATAACAACTACTGGAAAGTGGATCAAGAAGTTGTGGAGTGAAAAAATAGTCTGAAAAGCCAGTTATCTTGTACAGTGATTTTGTATGAGAGTAATGAAAGAGAACTTTTTAGTTGAGTATTTGGTGTATAAGAGAGTCTTTGTCTCTGTGAAAAAAGCTTGCTTAGGTTCGTGTTGTTTGTTGTCAGGTAGAGGAAGTTGTCTGTCTTTATTTAACTTTGCTCACCACGAATATTTGTTCTTCAGCAATGAATCGTGTCTCCGTTAAGCTTATATTTAGACCCTTTTGCTGTTTCTTTTCGCATTCTAAACGTCAGTGGACAGAATGTCCATAAGAAATTTACAACATGCATCATTACAGAGTTTTTGGTATGTACGATTGTCCCATAGCCAACTCTGAGATTCTAAATAATGACAACGTACACATCAGAACAAACATAACACAACGGACCAAATAAATGTAGAACATTTATGGCAAAAAATACAGGCCAATAACTTTATTTTCTCAAGGACAGACCAATAATTGCTCTACCTGTTCGGATCCATTCCGTCAACAGTTTACAGAGCCATTACTATTTGTCATAACTCGTAAGACTCCTCTCCATTGTTCAAGGTATTCATTTGTGAGGAAATCACGTTTATATGAACGTTTCCATTGTAAATTTTTTAATCAAAACAAAAATATGTAACGGAGAAAAACAAGTTATAGCATTGAAGAATAAAAGAATAACTAAAAAAAGAAAGGCAAACATTGTCTTTCACCAGTCTTCCTCTCATACACAAATGTCAGCCAGACATCTTCT